>DWNK01000708.1:0-10767 GCA_018250315.1 Hyalothyrus neleus pemphigargyra | reverse complement strand
AATGAACTGAAGTTGATCACACTTGTACTGCTCTCCATAGATAAAATAAATTGAACTTGTTAGGGTCTTATCTAATATTTTCGAGTCTTCTCTGACCACACTTTAAACTAGAACATTACAGTGCAAACTTTGATGTTATGAAGTACAATTAATTCAATTTACAGAAAATAAAGCAGTCACAATATTTTGATTCAAAAGCATCTGTACACATTATTTATATAACCCGTACGTAGAAACTCTTGTCTCATCGCCATGAACTCGCAAGTGCTGCAGACAAAGGTTGCAGAGATAACAAAGGGGTTGAGCTGACGTGGCGACCCGCTTCCTATACCTCGCGTGTGGCGACGTGCACGGAGATACAGCTGAGCGTGCATAATTATTAATTGCTGCACTGAGGCTCCATGCGCTTCTCATTATTGTACTTAGTAGGTCAACAAATAGCCCAATAGCTCCAATGGTTTATATTCTAGATGAGATGTTAACTAGATAAAGTGCATACAACCATTGCCGCCCATAAACCTACTGTGGTAGATTACAAATATCCGGCCTGAAGATTATAGATATCTGAGGGTTAACGATCCATTCTGCCAAAAATGTCAATTATAAAAACGCGTATCCTCTATTTTCCTATCTTTCTTTTGTTTTTTTATTTCATCTTTGTAGTTTTAATCATCGAGAAATGATATATATGGAAATGATAATGATAAAATGAGTGTGACACACGATCAGATAAACAAAAAGCTCATAATTATCATACAAATGTTTATATACATATAGATACATGATAAACTTCAAATATTATAGTTTCTTGAAAGACTTTACAGTAGTAAAGTCTTTCAAGAAACTATAATATTTGAGTAAAGTATACTCACTACTTACTTACTTAAAGCAAGTTGTTAAAAACCAAGTTAGTATTCGTTTTTAATATACCTTATAAATGTATTACGTAGTTGATTCAACTACATTATAACACTTGACACTGCAGTCAATACCAATGCCCGTCGTAGCGGCCCCGTTGCGTCAGCGGGGACTGCAGACACCTCATCGCCGGGGAGTCAAGACATCTTATCGTCTGCTACACTATCGCGATCCACAGCGCCTTCAGACGCTTACGTTTTCAGGCCGATAATAGACAATGGCAAGTTTAATTCAAGATGGAGACATTTGCGTGACAAAGAAAATGCACATTGTGGTAGTTCAGTTAGATGATGTTCGATAAATCGGCGATATTATTGACGTGCGTATCTGTGAGTCTATCTGTGGTATCGTATAGCTCGTAGAACTCTAATAGATTAACCGATTTCAGTATTTATTAATTTGAAAGGTGATTCGATCGATCATTCTTAGGTATCATTAAATAAGCTCAACCGCTTGAAGATTATCAAGATTTTCTAGTTGATGATCGGATGTGAACTACTACTGTGGTTCCAAACGATTTGAAAATAACTACCTTGTTACTTCATTACTGACATTAAAAAAGTATATTATACTCGATCTTGTGCGTGTAGATTGTGTCATGATTTTGCGTAAAGAGGAAGAGTAGGGCTTTATCGGCGCGCAATCATCCTCTAGAGCTGTGAATAAACTACTACGATGTGTGCAGTGACGAGGTCGCAAGCTTGCGGCATACGGACCCACAAATTAATTATAGGCCTTCCAAATTTATTGGCTGGTACCATAATACTAGAGCTAGTTTGCCACATAGTAGAGCTAGTATGACTGGGGACCACCACAGCAACCACATGAAGCATTTTCTGTGTTTTGATGGAAACCCGGATGCCGGCTCATCTTAGTCATCAGAAGTATCGATACATCTGTGACCGACTTCAGATAGGACACCTTTTCTGCATGGATTTGTTACAAGTGTCCATGGGCGGCAATGAGCACTTACCATGAGGTGTAAAAATACGAAATACAAAAAATTTGAATCAACAAAAGAAATAATCGCATAAATGTGTTATAGCGCTATGTTGTTGACTTGAGCTATGAACAAATTGCCGTCCAAGGCACAGATTTACAATGTTTCCCCTACGCTCAAGTCTTCAAGTCCACGGTATTTACAAGACTGGTGATTTAGAGAGCCGTTACTGCGGCTCACGCAGCTGGGTGACACGAACAGTATAATATTAAAATATGTTCTGATCGGAGTTTGAAATGTTACATGTACGATTTATACTATCCATAACAATATACTAAATGCGAAAGTAACTCTGTATGTCTGTTACGCTTTAACGGGCAAACTGCTGGGCCGAATGTTATGAAATTTAACCTGGAGATAGTTTCAAATTTTGGGATGAACAAAGGCTACTATTTTTCCACAAACCAACCCATGAAATAATGTATAAATGTCATGATTTTTTTTATGGAAATTAATAGCAACATTCGAATGCACAGACAAACAATTTCTAACGTAAACATAATTATACCACCTCCGTTTAGTCGTGGCTAAAAATATACTAAGAGAGCTAGCTATATAAGTACGAAAAGTGAAAATCAACAAAATAAAAAGGAAAATACTAGAATACAGTGATTCAATTCTCGTAGTGTATTAAAAGTATGACTAGTGTATTTATTGTGTAGTATTTAAAAAGTATATACACGACCTTTGAACGTCTCACAACTTTTCGCAGAGAGGAAGTGCAGTAGTGTCACGAAGAGCCATTATTCTTGACTCGAGCTATGAATAAATTGCTGTGAAGGTGTTTGCAGTAGTGGCGACGCAGGCTGGCGGCATGATGACGCTAAAATTGTTTATTGGTTCACTGTCTACAATAAAATAGCACTGTACAACACTAATATCAGTGAAAAATAAAGATTTACAGCGCCCTAGTTTCGTAGATGATGTACTTGAGAAACGGTGACTCTAAACGTTAACTCTCTAACTCTTTACCATCTTTAAGCACGTAAAGTGATTAAACCTTAGGAGTTATTTTTTTATGTTTGATCCTTACAAAGTAGCAAGCGGGTGACCTGATGGTAAATGGTCACTGCCGCCTATAGATATTTTCAACTTCAGAGGAGTCGCCAATGCTACGCTGGCTTTGAGGGAGAGTTCTCTTCGAGTCATTTTTGAAGACCCCCATATTGTAGTGCTCGGGGAATACAAAAGGAAGCCCACTTCACATCTTCCGCGGACATGGTAAGAAGGAGCGTGTAAAGCGGATCACACAGGACCGCCAAGTTTCAAATTGATGCGGGTGAAACCTTTTGTCAGCGCAATGGTGTGAAGCGGGATAGGCTTGGCAGGCAGGCCTATGTCGAGCGAAGAGGGAGCAATGGAATTCAGGTGAATGGGCAGATACATGAAGCCGACATACGAAGTTAGATGTGGTTGACGTTCTTAATTTTGCATTTCTTGTGAAACTATAAAGTTATAAAATGAAATAACGTAAAGTCAGTTTTAGCCGCTAGCTGTAAACACCTGACCGTTTGAGCGTCTCATAATTCTGCAAAGAGAGGAGTACAGGAATGTCTCAGAGCGCCATTATTCTCGACTTGAGCTATGAATAAATTGCTGTTCAAGGTGTTTGCAGTAGTGGCGACGCAGGCACTAACGCCACGCTGAGATTGTGTATCGTATCACTGTCTGCTAGCTCGGTGCTAGCTTGCTAGGAACGTCAACACCAGTAATTGCTTTATTATCGTCGCCCTATATTTAAAGGCAGTTACGATAATTTTAGTTTGCTTGTGATACTGGAACGTACGTCTCTTTATTAGAAAATGAAAATAACATTAAAATGAAAAAAAGCAAAAAAATAACTAACTACGCACAATTATTTGTATCGAATACTGAATCCATCCGGATTCAGTATTCGATATAAATACTTACCGAGAACAGAGAATTTAAATGGCAAAATAATTTTGTAAATTGCATTGAAACTAGAACTGTATTTTTTATTTTCATAATAAAATATCGGGGAAAGCTATTTCTACCGTTGCTATTCTAAGTGTGTAATTGAAAATATCGACCATATTCCAAAACCCTAGTAGGTTTTGGGATTTATCTACGAAACCTTTAAAAAGGGGTGCGATGAAATTTGATCTCATAATCCGTTATATACGAGTATCAATTTGTACATGTAACGTTTAGGTAGTGTAGTAACAGTACTTTTAATAAAATTAGAAACATGTGTACTTAAATAACATGCATGCTTACGTACATACATCCAAAACAGGACACAAAAAAAACATCTGCCTTTTAGAGCCATCGGGTGAGTGACAAAAACACATAATTTATCAATTAAACTAAGAGTAACTTATACTTTACACCGTTACTTGCGAACACTTCAAAGCTCTTAACGAATCCAGATAAACAGAATGGCTGCTAAGTTCAGTCTTTCCGCCACTTGCCATTAAAAAGTAATGCCAAGCCATTCCTTCAATGGATATATGCTCTAAAACTCTGTGTTCCAAATGTGAATTCTAAGAAGTAGAATATACGATATCTCTAAGTAGAAGAGATAACTGCGACGAACCTAACTTCTTTAAGCATTCAGGTACGCTTCTAAACTAGTTAAGCAAACTTTTAACGAAATTACAACGGTATTTTGCCTTGCTTCTTGAAATGCAATTTTCTTGTGACCAAAACCTTATGGTTCTTCATACATCTTAGTGATGACCATGATGTTGAATATCATAATTACGGGTGTGGCACCAAACTTTTTTTATGTCTAGACATCCTGCATAGATAGGTATTCATAATGGAGAGGTCACATCCTCCTCCCCTCACTGCTGCGCTGAGTTCACGGCGCTCATTACCGCACATATGTGGTAAGCATTTTACTCCTCAGCTGTACCATATCTGTAACTGATTATAGGTAGGTGGGACTCCTGTTTCTTAAATTATCACCAACCCTTTTATCAATTATAGTAAAATTGATCGAAACATCAACCCATCACTGTTAGACTGCTGAAATCGGATCTCCTCTAAGAATTAGAAGGTCGGCCAACTGAGGATTGGTATGAAACACAGGCAAGAAGGTCTCCGCACGTTGTTTACACAAGTGCATTAGTTGTGTGTAAGCACAGGATATTCATTAAACTAATGAATGTACAAGTTAAATGGAGCAGTGATCCGATTATACGCGCTTTGAAACATCTCGAGTCGCGAGATGTACGCGACGACGATGCAGCACACGTTACAAATTCTCTCACATTACCCTTCGCTTACCTTTATTTACTTACTCTAGAATTCATTGCTTGAAACCATACTAGTTAAAACACGGCAGTTATTTTATAGTGTTAAAGAAATGAAGAAAGGAGAAATGTTTTAAATAATAAGCCCTGATTACACGTATATTTATATATCAAACCTACATATTATCGCTCTAAAATCATTACCCTTGTTTTGGCGCAATAGAGTTAAAATACAACAAACGTTTTAAGCACTGCAAATATTTTACTTTGCAGCGGTGTAGACAAGTAAGGTAGATTATGGCCTAATCTTTCTCATTTAGAGAGCAGAAATGAGCCCAGCAGTGGGAAACTAGCAGCTTGGTTCTTAAGAGACATAAATATAGATTTGATTTAAATTATATTCAAGCATAGCTGGGCACCACGTTAGTATAATAACATCTTCTGAATGAAATGAACAATTCAAGAGTCCTAGGATACAGCGCTGTCGCCGCGTTCCGAGAGAAAATTACAAATTCTCCGCCATTACCCTCCGTTTACTTTTGTTTCACCTGAATCTAAAATTAATTCCTTCATCGTTCTTAGTCAAGGTGTGCTATAAAATAAACTAAGTGAAGAAGAAGTTTATTTTACATTTTATGTGATACTTTTACTGATGATTAATGAACACTGAAGCCTTGGGATATCCACTTACAATCTCAATTATCCTGAGAAGGCTGAGGCCCCACCTGAAGTCGGTCGTAGGTATGTTGGTATTTCTAAGACCTAGCGCGTGTGTTCCGAAAACTCATCGATACAACACTCAGTGATTAAATTGATATGTGATGTTTTACCACCTCCAAATAGTACCCCAATCGTATCAAAGTTGATCAAAATGCTCAACTTTGATCAACTCTATAAATTGAAGCAATAAAAACATATTCAAACGAATTTCGTTTTCTTTGTAATAAGATCTAAAAATAGTATTTTTTTAAGGTTTCTATGTTTGGATTTGGGGAAAGACACAATTTTCATTTAAGAGTATGTCGCACTAACCACTGATTTAAATAAAAACTTTGTCTGTTGATACGATTAATTACGCTCGTAGTTTATTATTCCAGAGTTAAATACTCCACATTTGATTGTGTCCGATTTTTATATATAGTGTAACTTTACTTCTTCATAGAATATCGTATCGTATGAACAGTTGGACTTATAAGTGTTTCGTGGTTGTCATTTGAATAGCCCACATCACGGTTCAAACTTAAGATTTAGTAACATGAGAGTTGCCACGGGCAATAGTTAGTCATATAATAATTTCCCACAAGAATTACGTGACTTTTAAACAAATGGATTCACGCCGAGCCCAGCCGATGCACGTAGCTAAATAAATTAAATTCGATTCGTGCCTCGCATGTATCTGGCGGTATTCATAAGCACTATACACGTATTCATTGCGTGATGTATTCAACTACAACTATTGTATTCATCGTGCCAATTTGTACAACGTTACGGACGCTTTCTATTGTTATGTAACACGTTTTGAACGAAATCTATTATGTATTTATAAAAATATCTTTTTATTTCTTTTTATTATAAGTTATTTATAACTCTTTCGTACGTTAGATGATAACAATATTATTTCATTTTTAAGCATCAAGCTAGATTGAAAGAGCGAATGAACCAGTATGGTTCGTCCGGGGAGCTACCACCAACATTCCACTTCTACCGTGAAAAAAATTGCGTTCCGATGGGCACCGGGTCATATTTGAGGCAACTATTTCCTATTCTGTAATGTGACTGGCATTGACCACTCTCAGGCGGAAATCTATCGTCAATTGCGACTTGTCGTTATTCGCTAGAGTCCCTGTTTCAGCTCTTCCCATCCTATATTTTTAAAAGCGAAAGATCACATTCATGTAACACTGACTAAGCATAAAATCTCGAAACTGGCTTGGCCTATGAAGATGAAAATTGGCACGAAGGTAATTTATAAGTAAGAGAGAAGATTACTGTCCCACTGCTGGGCCCGGGTCTCCTGCCGAAAATGAGATGGACTAGGCCATAGTCTACCGCGCTGGCGAAGTTCGAATTGGTAGACTCCACATACCTTTTTGAGAACTTTTTTTTTAAATTCTCAGGTGTGTAAGTTTTGCTCACGATCTTTTCCTTTCCTTATAGTAAGTAATAATAACTGTGTAATGCGCGCAGGATTTAGAAAAGTCAGAGGTGGGCTGGGTAGGAGGTAGCCTGGGATTTGAACCGGGAGCCACCGGAGCGAGACCGCAATTCTCAACCTCTAGGCTTACTGCTTCGTTCGTATCGTTATCAACATACAACCACCACTGAGCTATAAGCGCTGTTCATATTACGTCTTTTATATAAGTTGAGCGTTAATTCGATGGTCGCGTGACTGGTCCCTCTTCTGAAATACGATCCTTTACTACGCTAATAGTTCAATGTTTGGAGAGCATTATCCCACACATTACTTGGATATAAAGTGGTACTTATAAGCTTCTCCGTTTTAACCCTGTAGCATCCGTAGGTCCGAAACAGAGGAGTCAATTTCACGAGTTAAAAAATCTCATCAGCCGTTTGATGGAGATTTACTCGTGCGTTTCATTCTAGGAACTCGACTAGGGTTTCATTCTAATTTGTCTTTTATACGACTATCAGCCTCACAACAGTTGAAGGACCTGGAATGAATCATGGTTCCGGGGTTGTATTTGTCACCAAATTATCTTGCGGCTGTGTAGATTGGGACTTTAGCTCAACTTTAGCTTCTTGCAAAATTTTATGCTAGTAGGTAGGGCAAGTCCCTTATAAGTTTTAATTCCCTTGCGAAAGTATGAAAAATGGGACATAAATATAATCCTATCTTTTCATTAGGTTAACTTAGAAGTTTGATTTTTTCACAACTTGCAGCTGGACTTGCAGACCCGAGTATTTGATATTAATTTCAAATTGACAGGTCCACACGTTTATGAGTAAAGGGGTATGACAGATTGAAAACAAGTGATCCTATAAGGGTTCTGTTTCTCTTTTTGAGGAACCCTAAAAAACAAGGAAGAACATAATATGCGTCTTAGAACTCTTATTGCACGTTACACAATATCTCTTCAAAAATATTCGCGACGAATATCGTCCCTTTTTTTTCGAATGCTGTAAAATGTAAATTAAATCATATTAAATAGTTTGCTGGTGGTAAGGTCCCATCTTATAACCTGACTGAATAGCGACCATAATTAGCCTTCCGTCAATACCGACTTGTCATATTCCGACAGTGCGCCTGAGAGCCAGTCCCTCTTTCCACATCCTTCATATCCCATACCGACCCTTTTACCTTCAAAGCCGGCGAGCATTGGCGACTTCTCTATTGTTGCATAGGCGGTGACTACTTACCATCAGGTATCTTGCCTTCTCTTCTCTCTTCGTTTGGCTAATATGTAAAAAAATATATAAGCGTTACGGCGATGTGGTGTTAGTGGCAAGTGGGTTTAAAATATTTATACGCAAGAAAATTAAGCCTATGGCCTCCCAAACTATTCCCGCTATTGTTTACCGTTGAATTCTCCAATTCTCAAAGTCTCTGCTCCGTTTCATGCTTAATTTTCATTGTTATCTTATTTCTGCTATCACAGCAGTTGAACTCGTAAAGAACCGTACGGTTCCGTTGTGCTTGTATTTCATTTGTCTCCGAAGTGATACATGCAACGGAACATCGCGGAAACAAGGTTATCTCTACGTACGGCACTAGAGCAGATGACAGGGACCATTTTTCTCCTAAACTTTGACATTAAAATTACGTTGTTCGAGGGAGTAATATTTTGTCTCACTGGAGAATTCTTTGCTACGTTTTCGTGCGATCCTACCGTATACCTTGCGAATGAATGAATGAAAACGAATTGCGAAGGCGTGGAGATGTTATATTTTCTTTTTAAAATACCTGTTATTGCCAACGTCTTCAGCCGCAAAAGAGTTCGTGAAATCGTTATTATTAATAAAATACTCGTATTTAACAATTTGTTACTATCTTATTTTTGATCCCTCGTGCTTAAATTATGTTTACATAGCTATTACTCGAGTTATCACTTAAAATGTGCGTCTAATGCTGTGAACGATCAATTTTATCAACATATGTTCATAATTTACGTATACATACAAAGGTTTAAAAAATCTGTCCCCAACGTTTAAAGTATAATTATACATATATGGACGCGAACAAATACACTTGAATAAATTATTAATTAATAAATTTCTTCGATTAAATATTATTAACTTTTATGTAAATAGATCAAATGAATTTATTTATTTATCATACGTGAAAGGAAGACATGGTAGGTGATTTGTGCAACCTCTATTCTATGACACTCTCGTATCTTAGATGACATTTCATGTGGACAATAGCGCCACCTACAGGTCCAAAGTATCCTATCTTGTATCGGTCTGCCACGTGTAAAAAGTTATTCATGTTTATCTGTTTATATTGTGTCGTTTTGTAATTTAAATTTCATGACTGATTTTTTTAATGTGAGTGGTAGAGCCGAATGAATCTAGTTACAGAAAAAGTGACAGAAACCTTGTTTCCGCTCGTTCACTTATGTTCCGTTGCATACATTTCCCATTCAAATTCCCGGAGAGCCTTTCCGCCTGATTGCCGAGCCTCGGATTTTTGCAGCCTCTACGTAAATGTTTACGTAAGGTTTCTATGAATATTGTATTGAACAGTAACAGATAAGCGAAGCTCCGCATATTGTTGATCGCTCTGCCACCCTTCTCTTACCAATTCCACTTTTCTCTGTTTTTGGGTTGATCCTAACCCTATTTTATCATCTGTCACTGCGCAGGCACAATAACGGAATTCGTCGAAGTGGTGGTCTTAGATTCGAGTGTATTGAACAACACACAGTGTCTAGAAAGGAATTCCAAGACTGATATTACTGATAGAGAAGTGAGACCGCCCAATCAAGTTGTGAACGATCTGAAGAAACAGAAAAATGTCAACTTCAGTCAGGTATGTTTTCTGTAACCCTAATGATGAGGCAGGCGGGCTACCGGTAAGTAGTCTCTGTCGGTTGTGTACATTGCAACACCAGAGGAGTCGAGAGCAGTAACGTTTGAAACTCCCCTCCTCCCGATCCCACTGAGGCACTGGAATTGTATGAGAAGGGTAAGTAGAGGGAATCTAGCTCTCAAGCGTACAAGATAGGGTAAGGTTTCTTTATTCGTACCAGTGCCTAAATCGTACCCCAGCAATATCTCGATTTCTAATAACAACATGCACCATCTTATGGCGTTGACCTGTAGTATTCAGTTGAGCAAGCCAACGATAGTAAGTGAAGCTCCGGCCGATTTCGCGAAGCAAAAATAATCAAAAAGTAAGTTTTTTTACAGTTTTTCGTAATATTTTATAGTCATTCGTAAGCTTATTACGGTAGCCACATGATCTTTATTTATTTTCTTTTATAAAATATATTTTTAGTGCTTATCTAACAATAGTTTAAGCATATTCTAACCCAAGATTTTTTTAGATTATGTTTGTAGCTTTGGTTTTAAATTTTGATTACTCTGTTGCGTAAATCGTACCTATGCACAATTCCTTACTCGTACCGGTACGAATTAGGTAGTACCCTGATTAAAAATATTGAAAAAATA
>DWNK01000707.1:0-10769 GCA_018250315.1 Hyalothyrus neleus pemphigargyra | reverse complement strand
GTATTTAAACAAAAAATGCGTCATGTCTACTAAAAAGTGTTGTATATGTACACACAACAATATTAAGTAAGAAACACAATTTCGTGATGGTCCAATTTCATTGCTCGCCAGTTCACATACTCTAAAGTCGCTGCGCTGGTGCGTCGCGTTTCCGCATATCGAACTCACTGTGTCTTTTTTACGAATAGATTTATTTCCCGACAACTTAAACTGAGCAAATGGAAGCGTAGTGATAGATGACGCTAGTTTATTATAGAATCTCTTAAACATTGTATAAAAATTGAATTATCAAGTGATACAGAAATACACGACCCTATAACTAAGTTGGAATAGTCATAAGGGACCTGTATCTGTACCTGTGACTGGCTTTAGGTAAGAATCCTGATCTTTAAGTTCTCCTTTTATTAAAGTTAGAGTATAGTGATCTCTTAATATAGTCTGAAAATAATAAAAAAATGTTGATTCTTTACTTCTAGAACACAAAAGTTCCTGTCTGTCAATTATCCTTAAATGTTATTTAAGGAAAAACAGTTGCAAGTACCTTATTTAATTTGCAGTGGAGGGAAACAATTTGTATCCAGCTTAAGCCGGTGGGATGATGGCATTCCCGTTTAAAAAAGAAAATAATATCGCGCTCGTTTTCAAAAATTGGTTGCATTTCGGCTACAACGGCCATGATACAACAAAATACCACGCGACTGCGAGGGAAAAGCTCCTGGAAAATAAATTAGTTATTTACGTTCCGGTGCTGAGAGCAAGCTTACGTGGTTATAATTCATCCAAATTGTTACTACGTGCTAGTGCTGTAGCGTGGATGAATGACGCAAAATACGTAGTTTCAGTCTAAACCTTGCTATACTGTTGGAATAAATCATAGTTTACAATATTACCTTTCAACGTTAACCAGATGAAGGTCAACCAAATTCTCCAGATTATTTATACAGTTTATAAACAATGAAAAAGAGTTGTTGTGTAAATCATTGCGTGCTAAATACAGACGCACACACGTGCATAATTAGACCATGAATATATAACACTATTTCTGTTTTGCGATGTTGCCAGCGGCCAAGACATAAAGGCGTCTAAACGAGTAATATTATTGCCAAAATAATAACATCGAGTAGACAACGTCTTCTCCCGTCAGAGCTACGTCACTTCACAAATACACTGGCTCGCGGAAATGAACTCATTTTTTCCGTTTCTCAAACGCGGAAAATAGGAAAAATAAAATTCGTTTATTACACCAAAGTTGATTACTTTTCTTAATAGTAGAGTACACGAGAGAGTACGGTACGAAATTTTGCAATATTAACATAAATATTTAACGAACCAAGTATTATATAAATACATATATATAACTTAGCCGTCCTAAAGAAGTATACTAAGCCACGACAACATGCTCATTTCGGCATTTGGTAATAAAATTAAATCTTACTAAAATAAACTTGAGGTTTATATTTTGAAATTATACTTATTACTGGTGGTAAGGTCCCATGGTGTGACCTGACTGGCTAGCGACCACCTTCAGTCCGGAGTCTACCGTCAATAGCGACTTGTCCTGTTCCGGTAGTGCGCCTTAGAACCAGAGTTCCTCTTCCCGCCCTTTCCATCTTTTATATCCTATCCCGTCCCTTTTCCCTTTAGAGCCGGCGAGCATTAGCGACTCCTCTGGTGTTGCAAATTTTCATAGGCGGCCTTGACTACTTACCAACAGGTATCCCGCCAGCTTCTTCGTTTGACTAACACATAAAAAAATACTTTGAATTATAATTTTAAACCAGTATGGATAGATCGGAGACTGTTTTTGACCGGAATGAGACTGTTGTTAACCTTCAGTATCACTTCAGTAACTTCTGCTGTAATGTTTAAGTACACAAAAATGTAATTACCATGTCCATCATAAATGCTGCGTGTTCGCTGCTCTCGGATACGTGTCAGCAAGTACCTGTCGATAAACATACTCGTAAATGAGCTCCGCAATATTCCCTTTAATAGGGGCGATGTCGCTTTAATCACAAAATTATGAGAGGAAATTCATATTCACATATTTGCAATAATAAAAAATCCACTACTTTATTTTGTTTTTTTTATGTGTAAGCCAAACGAAGAGGCATGCGAGATACCTGATGGAAAGTAGTCTCCGCCGCCTATGAACATTCGCAACACCATAGGAGTCGCTAATGCTCGCCGGCTTTAAAGGGAAAAGTGAAAGAATGGAAAGGGTTTTTTTCTTTACTCTAGAAATGGGTGTAGCGGTGGTACCTTTCCAGTCGGACCTACCACCACTACTTTTATCTGTAGTGTGGTTAGTTATTAAGAATTTCCAACTTGTTGAAAAGTGCATGCAAAAGACGTGTTCAATCTGTATACTGATGGATTGTTGATATGATACAAAAGAGGGCGTGAGCTCGAACATGATTTCTCATATTCCCGTATTTCATGAAGAAGGCAACCGGAGGATTGTCCTTAAAAATAGCAATGTCGGTTCACCTGCATATTTTTACCTTTTAATCCCTTTCAATGCACGCTACCTTTGTCGTTTTTGTTTTGAAGTCTTTTTATTTGGTAGTACAAAATCATTCAGTTCATCCGAAAACCTTGGGCCGGACTCTACCGTTAATAAAGTTCCAGTTCCAGTAGTGCACCTAAGACATAGATTCCTCTTTCTTCTTCTTCTTTTTCCTTGGAGAATCCTTTGCCGTGTCTCTGTCGGCTTAGCCTCGGGGCCTGTGCAGTCGTTTTTTCTTCTCTATCGCGTTTCCAATCTAAAAATTAAGTTCATATTTGTTGAAAAATATTCCATATCGATTAGATATTTATATATTATTGAAAGTTTGCGGAAATAAAAGCCATAAATAACATTCTCTTAATAACTATCAAACAAAATAAACAGATTTGTTTTATACTACTGATCTCTATTATACTATGATTTACATTAGACTATTGTAGTATTTTGTTTATTGAAATTGCTATTTAAACTAGTGCGGCGTGTACCGTGGGCCAATGTAACCGTATTTTCATTAAAGTTTGACTGGCATGTATATTGACAGCTTCATTTGAGGGGAATTCAAAGAGAATTGGGGTGCGGACATCCCCGCGATGAGCATCAAAATTAAACGCCCCGATATCTCAAAGCTTAATCGCCGGACAGGTGCGTTTGACATGTGACATTTCCTGTGTCCGCTTACGTCATTCTGTTTATTGCTTTATTTTAGGCATATCTACTATCCCGAGGGTAGTTCTTCAAATGTACAAATAAATATCACTTTTCCACGTGTAGTTCTCTAAATGTACCTAATGTACAAATAAATAAATATTCAACCTCAGAAAAGACATCATCCTCCCAGAGTTTAATGGATTTGTTACAATGTGACACAATGTAGACACGAAGTTAAAAGCGGCTGTCAAATCATTCTCTAAAATAAACCACAACTATTAATCTTTTGTTCAACATTAGTTATTTTTGAACCTTATGTTTAAAAATAACTAATGTAACGATCGTGTTTAGTGGCAATGTTACTTTTGAGATGATATAATGCAGTTATCGAATATTTAATCATAGTACTTGGGGTATAGTAGGCAAATAGGTTGAGTACTTTGGTCAATCTATGCTGGTGTATTTACTTTATCAAATACACACAACGAGCTTCTGCCTGCTATTTTTCTGTTTAAAATAATATTTTCAGCCTATATTGTATACACAAGGGATGGATATTTTACAAAAAACTTCCTTAGTGGGTGCCTACGTTATACATTAAATCTTTGTTCATTAATTAATAATGTAGTAATTTTTAAGATCCGTTGCTGTTACTCAGACTCCTATAGATTACAAAAGTTTGACAAATCTCATTTGTTTAACAATAATATCTTTATTTTTAACCCAATAAATTAACAATATAATTTGCGCTTAAAAAGTTAATTTTAGTCATTTGTTTTTTCATTTGAATTAAGTATCACGGTCTTTTTAATTTCAATTGATTGATTATTGCCTGAAAATATATGAATCGTGCGTACTCTAATGGGAGTATTTAAACATAAAAAACACATTCGAAGTTAACAATGAAGTTGACGAGTTAACACGCCCCATCCGCGGCGACAACTCGTAGCACAAAATGGAGTGGATGTTATCTTTGTGCTATCGGGCTTTGTGAAGTAAGCTGTGCGTCGCGCGGGGGACTCGCCAGACGTCGCTTTTAGCGCACTTTATGTCGCGAATCAAAACTTTATACCGGGAAATTAAAGGGCGGAAAAACTTCCGCTCTCTCCCATCTCATCTCATACGTCGTTCATTGATAACCCAACGCCTATCTATTACATAAACAATATTTTTTATTTGAAAAAAAAAAGGTTTTAGCAAAATTTTAGTTACGTAACTCAAGCAAACATATTGTAGTACAAAAATGGTACAAGAAGATAAGTTTCCACTTCGGATCGCAATTCTTAACCACTATCACTCAATACTTACCCACATACATTAAACATCAGTTTAATATATAATATATTTCTGTTTTTCAGTTTTTCATCTGCTTGATTTACACGATTGTCGTACTAGAATGTGAAAAACACATATAAATATGTATAAGTTTTGTATTTTGTTATTTGAACTTAAATGTCTTCATTATTTTATTAGATAGTGCATTTAACGTGTGTTTACTTAGAGCTGTATGACTAAGGCTTATACAACCAAGTTTAGCAAATTAACACGTGCCATCTACAGCGATCTCGTCAGCACAAAATGGAGTTGATGTTATCTTTGTGTTTTCGAGCTTTGTTTGGAAGTAAGCTGTGCATCGCGGCGTGAGGGGAACTTGGCAGACACCCCTTTTAGCGCGCTTTATGCCGCGAATCAAAACTTTATGCTGGGAAATTAAACGGCGGAAAAACTTCCGCGCTCTCCTGTATCATTTCATATGTCCTTCTGTATTCGGTGATAATGCTACGCCTACGTATTATAAAGGCAATAATTTAAAACAAATACGACTTTATGGCGCGAAGTAAAACTTTATCCCGGGAAATTAAACAACACTTTCTCTCATAAGTATGTCGTTTTACATCCATTAATAATACTGCTACTTAAAGTACAATTTTTAACAAAGTTTAAAGTTATATATGTAACATACAAAACTTAACCCTGCAGGAATTTGTTTCAATGCAACAACATCGCTTCAATTACTAGTAAATGAAAATTTTAACTTTATTAATTATTTGCTGATAGAAATATCCTATAGTACCCGCACTGCTCACTTTCAGTATAAAAAAAATACTCCTCCGTGAATTAAATGAGTCCTACTTGCCGGATATAGTATATGCAAAATCTATGCCGCGAATCACAACTTTGGATCAAGACATTAAACTACAGAAAAAAACTGTACTCACACCATATACTAGATAAATATCCTTTAGCACTCAGTAAAGATATTACAAACTTGAAATTAAAAATAATCAGTCTATTGTTTCTAATAATTGAAAATTTATTCTATCTAAAATGTTAGTTGTTGGGATACATGTTTTTGCGTTTCTACTCGTTATATTGGCATAAAGGTGGTCTCTATTTTCTTTAACTTCCATGTAAATGAAATCTTGTCTTAAGAAGTCTGTCATAAAAAAATGTGCCAGGAAATTAAATACATATACATATTTATAATGCAATATTACACCTTAAAATTCATTTCAAATATCAAAATTTTGCTATATGAATGATTTTCTACTAAATAAACCGTATTATCCCAAAATAACAGATAACATTATCCTGAAATAATGACAGATAATTGCGCTAAAACAAAAAATGACAAACTTACGTAAGAAGGATGTTGACGCATCTAAAGCCCAGCAGATCAAAACGGAGTGAAGGTTGCTTTTGTGCGAGGGAGCTTTGTGTGCAAAGTGAGCTCCCATACATGCGGCTGGGGAACTTGCCAGACGCTTTTAGCGCACTGTATGTGAGAATTAAAACTTTACAGCAGGAAATTACACGGCGGGAAAATTTCCGTGCAGTCATCCCCGTGTCATACAGCATTCCAAGTTAATATTTCAAACGCGCATGTAGACTATGTCGTGGTGATGAACATAGAGTACTTTGAACCTGGAAAAAACTGGAAAAAAACTAAAGATCTTAGAAGTAAAAACGTCCTAGATTTTCTTTACTTCTGTTACTGCTCTAAATCTTGATAATGTTAATACCGTGAAGCAATAATTAGTAGAGGTTTAATGTTAATGATATTAGTATGTATAATATGATTTTTGTAAGTAGGAATTTATTGTGATATCTAAAGTTAAGCAGATAAGATTTGTGAGAAAGGGACTTCTGTGCAAAGTTCCACATTTGATACATGTCCGTGTGATGCGACAGAGGAATATGCCAGACGCTGAAACGTAATGCGTTGAATGCAGAATCAGAATTAAAACTTTACAACAGGAAATTACGAGGCGGGAAAATTTCCGCCAAGTCATCCCCGTGTCATACATTCCGAGTTAATATTTCAAACAACCCATGTTGGGTTGTTTGAAATATTAACTAGGATGAGAACAATGGGAAGAGAGAACCAGGCACCTTACCGCAATTCGACAAGTCGCTATTAACGGTGGATTTCGACCTGGTGATGCTAGACGGTCAGGTTGCACGAATGATCCTTACCACCAGCAACTTAATTAAAGTAACACAATAAAAATATTAATATTCAAATAGTGAAATAAGTAATCATATTCATAAAGGCGTATATGCGTATTATGCGTATATAATAGCCGGATTAAATAATAACCTAATCTGCATAAGTAATATGAAATTCTGGGCGTTGCGTCATGCAGACGTCTAAAAACGCAGCTTTCAGCACTTCACAATGATAAAAGCGACTTTACACCGGTAATTAATCCAGAAACTCGGTTTTAATGTATGTAAAATCCAAAAATAAATGAGTTCTACTTCCATTAGAGCCAGAATCAACCAATTTTTTCAAATTATTTTTGACAAGCGAAACATTGTGAAGTTTCCATATGATAGGAAGTAGGAATTCCATAATTTTTGCTTCTTCCTGAAACTTTGTTACTACGAAGTTATTTAGTGCTGTAGTTATCCAGTTTCCATATTAAGTTGTTTATAAAGATATTCGTAAATCATGATAACCAACGTATAAATAACACAGAAAAACTCTCGAAGTTTGGAGATCTCGATCCCTCGTTGAAGTATTTCCCCACCCTCGCTTCTTGCATGAGTGGAGAAACGTCCCCAAGTTGTATTTATTTTTATGAAGAAACCACGCAATCTTTGATACAAAAATTTGGCGTAACAATATTTTGAACATCAACGTACAAATTTATATTTGATATTGCCTAATTAGAATTTAAGATTAAATTTAAATACAAATAATAATAATTTGTAATTAAATTTAAAAAAATTAATGTTAAAAATAATATTCCAAGCAATTGTTAACTCCAACACAACGTGTTGGAAGCATTTGCTTGTAATATAATAGTTCAGATTCGAGCATGACATCGGTGAGTGGTAAACACCTTTTTAATAATATCACGTTCACAATACAATAACTGTCTTAAAATAATTAATAAAGAACAGCACTTTCATGAATGCAAGCTTTAATTTAAAAATATTTTTTAAACCACGAGTTCTCTTCAAGTGAAATAAAAGTAAAAAATCCCCACCTGAGCCCACTACAGCTACACAACAAAATATTTTTGCAAAGAACGATACAGCGCTCGTGTTTATTCAAAACTATGTCCATGACACGAAATTTAATTTCCGAAGCGTAGAGATAAAAAATCTAAAATAGTTTTAACGCAATGTTAGCATTAAATCATATATTCAAACCACAAACAAGAATCTAACAAACAGAACAATGAATAAAGCATACGCAAACTAAAGCATTGTATGTTTTAGCATTTGCAATATTCATTCACCTCTCGCTCAAGTATTCAACACTTGATTATTGTGTTGAAACAAATACCGTCGAATAAAGAGATACGTAGAATCGGTATTGCATGCTTTCAATATTAAGCAAATCAAACTAGTTTTGTTTCATAATGGGATTCTGGTTGTACGTGCTCATACTCATATGTAACCATCCCCCGAATTTTTTTCGCTACTAGTTGCTAGAGTGAATTTAGATTGGGTGATGTTCGGGTGTGTGACATGCTCGAGCACGCTTCGTTTAAACCAAATTTCCAATCCTATCTTAGGCTTATCGCAAACGACAGACTTTTTGTCATAGGTAGATCTAGTCCGCGGTTCACAAAGTCTGCGTAGCGTACAAAAGTCCTGGCTTTTACTGACTCAAATAGACTCGTCATGCGTATACCAACGTTTATTTAAAGTATAATAGGACACGCCAGGAAGAGCCTGCAACTGTACTTGAAAATTGTACTTGAAATACAGTACAATATATGTTAAAAAAAAACCAAAAAAACTACAGTTTTACATGAAACAACGCTACCCATTACTCTGGATCATCCTCTTATTTTTTCTTCTCAAAAATTTTTTCGCATGCCTTTTGTATCCTATCTTTCAAATTGCTACGGATATTTTGTGTGTGTGTAACGACCTTAATTCGTATACGTGTATTTTCATATATTAAAAAGTATACTCTGGATTGTGCAGCCTTTCGATAAGTTTTAGATTACAATGTATCTTATTATTTAATCACTCACTCACTCATTTAATTACATAATCACTTTAAACTCAGCGTTCACGCATATTACCGTTCAAAAGTAGCAGAACATTTACGACTTCATTTAGAACTGTTTGGAATAAATGAAAATGTTCAGAAAAGTAAAGCATAGTAAAAAGTTCTAGAGATTCAAGAATAAAACAATTCAATTCATCAATACTCATCAATATCTAGATATATGCCGTTATAAATTCTGAAGCAAGCATGGCAAAGCCCTCATTACACATGCCTTATTTGTTTCAAATTAGATCAATCTAGATGAACTACTCTAAGCTTCCATTTAACAATAAATAATCAAACGACAAACAATAACAAAACATCGACGACCAAATTGAATATTATTACAGCATTACGCTTCGCTCGACACTGTCGAGAGTGGAATTATCGTTGTCTGAATGTATTTCCCCACCCTCTTGCAAAACAAATTCTACTTGTCAAAATGTTCACGCTATGTTAACGGGAATCACAAAGCGAGACGTTACAAAGAACGGCCTAACAAATTGTTCCGTCAAGCGCCATGTTTGCGTAATCGCGGTCGGCTTCCACTATCTGTGATACGTTATTTTACGTTAACGTTACGTAATGAAATGAAAGTAATAAATACGTCGTTTTTGTTTATTTCTAATTCTAAAGGTAATCGATTTCCCGAGCGTAGGGTGAATATTTATGGAGTTAAAATCGAGGCGTGTTTCCGGTTTCCACGAAACGCATTGGTAAGTGATGAGCATTATGCGTGAGGGTGGTGGTTGAAATCGTATTTAAGGAGTAACATTGAATCGGAATTGATACGCACATATTTTAAGCGTGGTGATTCTGTTGCAGTTCCATTGCCGCATTGTTCTTACTTCAGCTGGTGGCAAAGTCGTGTGACCTGACTAGCTAGCGACGCTCAGGCCGGAGTGTACCGTCTATAGCGACTTGTCGTGTTCTGGTAGTGTGTTTGATAGCCAGAGACCTTCTTCCCACCCTTCCTATTCCATTATATCCCTTTTCGCAGTCTCTGGTGTTTATTCGCAACACCAGAGTCGCCAATGCTAAGCTGGCATTTCATAGGCAGTGAATACTTATCATCTTGCCTGGCTCATCGCTTATTCATAAAAAAGACAAATTTACTTAAATAAAAATTTGGAGTTTAGTTCGGTAGTAGCAACAGCTCTAAGATCCAATTAATTGACGAAAACGGTTCATTATAGTCTTTATTAAAGATGTCCATGAACGGTATCTGATCACTGATCAGAGATTCTATCGATCTCTGATCATTGATCAGATACCTTTTAATAAAATTGAGAAAATGTATAAATTGTAAAGTGTAATATTATCCGATTTCATTTAACATTCCGGGATTCCGTATAAATACGCTGAACATTTAATGATGTCTTGTAGAACTCCTTACATCTCGATTATTTTTCTCAAGTGCGTGCTTTTCAGGTTTTTATAGTATTGAAAGTGCTCTGAAGATTTCATGTTGTATAGAAATAGCCCACAATATTTTTATTGTTTCAGGAGTGCGGTACGTATTTTCTTTATTTAAGATATATAAGATATTATTGGTATGTTTATTTTGCTATATACAGGTTGCTGGTTTAGTTTATTCTGGCTCATCGTCTTATCAAAATACTGACGACCTCCTAGTCAGATTATCATGTACATCAAAACACTGAGGATCTCCTAGTCAGATTATCATGTAGATCAAAACACTGACGACCTCCTAGTCAGATTATCATATATATCAAAACATTAAAAACCTCCTAGTAAGATTATCATGTACATCAAAACACTGACGAAATCCTAGTCACATTATCATGTACATCAAAACACTGACGACCTCCTAGTCAGATTATCTTATACATAGGTAAGGTCACATCATGTGATCTAGCCAGCGACCATCCTCAGGCCGGTGTCTATCGTCAATAGCGACTTGTCGTGTTCCGGTAGTACGCCTGAGAGCCAGATCGGCTCATCCCACCCTTCTCATCTTTCAAATTCCATTCCATCCCTTTTACCCATCCCCATCACCTACAAAGCCGGCGAGCATCAGCGACTGCTCTGGTGTTGCAAATGTTCATAGGCGGCGGTGACTACTTACCATCAGGT
>DWNK01000706.1:0-10775 GCA_018250315.1 Hyalothyrus neleus pemphigargyra | reverse complement strand
GATTTCCACGGGGTGACGACTTATTCTATTTGGTTTAAATGTAGAAAGACGTCGAAAGGAAAATGGAACCCCTATCACTTTATTGTCCGTCTGTCTATCTGTGTGTCAAGCCTTTTTCTCACAAACGTCTGGAAGTATCACATGTGATGGCAACATCAAATTTGTAAGCTAAGGCAATCGAAAGATACGGCCATATATGTATGTATGTACTTCCCGGTAACCTATAGAACAAAAAATGTTTACATACATTTGTAGTACGAAACCTGACCATGTGCCCGTCACGCTCTTTCTGGTGTTTTTACTTTTTTTGTCAAATAACTTTAGGGTACTTCAATGCCCAAATTTAACGAGTTAATCAGCCGATTTTTTCTAAAGATAGTCCATTCAAAACAAGCTTCATTGGACCTTTATAAACGGAGTACATGATAAACATTCCGAAAACACTTAACTTAATCTGTATGTAACTTTCTAAACTGTATAACGGCAATTTAAAAAGAAAGACGAGAATTCCCGCAATTAAATGCATAACTCTATTCACTAGCCCAGTATTTAGCGAACTAGTTGGAAGGCTATTTCACAGCTATGAAGGATGTTTAAGTTATTATGGAAGTGGGCAGCGTAACGTTTGTGACTATGTCGCCACCGCATAATACGGCAAATGTGGGAAATAAGGACCACCGCACATGGAACTATTTCATGCTTTTATTTTGCTTCCAAATGACTATGTGGAAGAAATCGCTACTTTGATGCTGGTAAAATCCCAGCATGTGACTTGACTGGCTTGCATCATAGGCGACGGCGACTACTTACTATCGGGTATCTCGCCTCGGTCTACGTTTGGTTTACACTTAAAAAAAATCACTACTCAAGCTATTTCGGCATCCATATCATCATTAGCCTATACAAGTTCAA
Source organism: Hyalothyrus neleus pemphigargyra (assembly GCA_018250315.1). NCBI lineage: Eukaryota > Metazoa > Arthropoda > Insecta > Lepidoptera > Hesperiidae > Hyalothyrus > Hyalothyrus neleus. The sequence goes on along the minus strand of DWNK01000706.1, from coordinate 9,863 downwards.
TTGTAGATTGAAGACTCTGCCATACCATAATCACTACACTGAGTTGGCCGGTTAGTTTTCGTAGTGGATGATAACAAATTAGGGTTTCTATAAGCGTTGTGCAAAAATTATATTTATTTTGACTAATTTAATGAGCAGCAAAGAAAGTTTAGTGATCTGTTATAACTCAGCGTTGTGGTTTGTTTGAAGTGAAAGTATTCTTATTATACTGTGACTTAAGAAATTCATTCATTTTATAGGATTGAAAATTATTATTTATTACAAAATAATTCAAATAAAATTGTCACTAAAATTTATGTATTATAATTTAGTGTAGTATCATAATTTTTCTTAAGACTTTTGTGCTACATTCGAAATTAAAATCATACTACGAAAGAAATTATACAGAAGTTACATACCGTTAGCCCGGGAGATTTCTCATTTTAATAGATTTTCTGGATGGATTTTCCTTATATGGATGACTATAATTCTAGTTGTATGTACTCTAGTTTCAGTGTACGGTGCGCTTTATGCTAGCGGCTTGCACTCAACGAAATTGTATGCGCGTTCAGCGTTGTGGAAATATGGATGTGGGGTGGCGATAAAGAGATACAGTGAATTTTCGGCGGATAATATGAAATGTGCTGGTGATTATGGGCTAGACTGTACATTATGCGGCGTTGTCCGAATTATGTGACTAAAGCTAATAAAAAATACCTCACAAAGCTGGTGCTGTTATGTGACTAAGGAATATCTGCTAACAGTTGTTGGCTCTATTTGTCTTGGCATAACGATCATCAATTACAATCTGCCACACAAATAGATCTGTGGGTAGGATGGGATCAGGGGGGGAGGACTGTAGCTCTCAGGCGAACTACCATCAGCTGGATATTCACACTTCTCAACCACAATCACGGAACACTACAAAAAAACATAGACGGGTGCAAATGTTTATGAAAATACAGTTTCATTCACATGGACAACATTTTGTCTTCCAAATCAACCACGTAGACGACACTTGCCATTTCGCAACTCCAACGCAACCGCAACGTTGCTTGCTTCAACGGATTTGACGTACCACTAGTTAAACGCAACCATATCGCAACGACATGTTTTTGTGGTTACCACAACGCGGCTACAAAATGCTGACACTATTGACTTGACACCATTCACGTAATAACATACATATGTCGGTATATTTCTAAATACATACTTATGTAGAGACAGAATATAGCCTGTGCTAACCACCCAAACTTTTGTTCTAAAAAATCGAACCCACCACCTTCGGCGTAGCAGTCAGCACCGACCACTAGACCAACAGTCTAAAAGTCTAAAAAGTGGCACTATTTTTTTATGAACAACTTTCGTTCACTACCTCCATTTTATAAAAAAACTTTGATCTCCACGTTAAGAATTCGATAATTTAGTTTGTGCCGTCACAGTGTACAAAACTACTTGTTTCTCTGTTTCCCTATCGATAGCTTTATTTAGTTATTCCAGGACGCGTTATTTAGTTAAAACAAGTTTCGAAGTCTTTCCAGTGAACTAGAAAAGTTGCCCAGGAGCCTTAGCCGAATTCCAGATAGGACTATAAACAAAATTTAACTAAAGCTGGATAGCGGATTAAATGGATCGTAGGCACAATTATACTGGAATATGAATGGAATTAGACTCATGATTCCAAAAATCAAAAACCCGACTGCTATAAATTGATTTAGTAGGCTCCTGGCCCATAATACACAGCCTGTTCACAATTAAGAAGAATCTTATAACAAATTGACAAAATTCGTTAAACTATATAGGCTGTACAGCGAGCCAGAACTGATTGACATTTAGCCTTCTCCCCCCACACACAAGTTCTCACTTATAACATGAGGTAGTTATTTCGAAATCAAAGACGAAATTTTTTCGAAATTTTTATTATATTTCAATAAATCATTCCATGAAAAGCATAGGAAATGTATGATATTTTTAACAAAAATCTAAATATATATACTCGTATGTTTTCAATGAATACGCCAAATATTTGAAAATAAATGCCTTTGATACTATTTCTCTTTTGTACCAGATTGTATTGGCTTTATATATTATAGCAATACCAGGCTCCGTCTGTAGGTGAATATATTTGTATAACATATATTATAATCTTAAATGAAATTCGCCTACTTTTTAGGATTCCGAACGCAAAGAGTGCCAACGGCGAACCAGGCGGCGGCGTGCTGACGGTTACCTGATGGTAACTGATAGAGAAGTTGCCAAAGTTATGCCGGCTTAGGACGAAAGATTCGATTTACGATGCATGTCCACGTCCTTCAGATCTCGTGATTCGTGACGTCCGCGCCGCACAGAAAAAAAACATTACTGCATATACGAATATTCCTATAATGAGACCAAAAGCATTAATTATTTGTATTCGAGGGTTGAAGCGGCGAATTTATACTACATCTGAACATACGTCCAATTTGAGAGTATTGCTTATTTCCATAAATTTCAACGAGTTTCACTCCGGAACAACTTTTGAAGAGTCACGAACAATTGGTTCAATAAACACGAATTCGTAACAAGACTTGATCCGTGGCTTGGCAGACACAATGAAAGTAATTTGAGACTTTACTAAAGAGTTTTTTATAAGTGACATTCTTTACCGACACCGGAGGAGTCGCCTATGCTACGCTTGCTTTGATGGGAAAAGGGATGAGATAGGAAGGATGGGAAGGGTGGGAAGAGGGACTCTGTCTCTCGGGCGCACTACCGGAATACGACAACTGATAAACTTATATATTTGTAAATACAAACTTATATAGTTTACACCCAGACACAGAACAAATACTCGTGCTCATCACACAAATATTTGTTCTGGGTGGGAATCGAACCCACGACTCCGGTTTTTAGCCAGGTTCACTAACCTACACCAGCGGGCGGAAGTGTAGATTCAAAAGCTAATATTTACAGTAAACTTCGGACTCACGACCCACAAATTAGTCACGGGGATTTATATACAATATCCAATTTAATTTAACTTTGAAGGATTTACAAACAAATGGACGTCGCAGCCCGAAAATACATATTAATCGCATGTCTTACGAAAAGTATCGATTTTAAGTAAAAGTTTAAATAGCTGTTTTAATTACGTTATACAAATGTGGACTTAATTATATTTTGTTAATTCTTCGAAATCTTTCAATGAATGGTTGCTAAAAAAGTTGCTAATTGAAACATTAATCACACTAATCGTAATGACTTATTAAGATATGGCTATACCAAGACCTAAACTATATTAAAGATCAGACCAAAATTTGAATTATTACATCGCGCCCAATGTAGGATTACAGTTGCTTCCTGTATATTTTAAAGCCATCGATTTATATAACATAAAGTGAAAATCATAACAAAATGTGAGTACGCCAATATTTTATTAAGTAAGGCTTATTAATGAATAATAAACGCTACAGATTATTCATGAAAATATCCACCAAACACCTTAACCTATGTATAGCTATTGTATCTAATATCGTATTGACCGATCAATTTTGAATCTTAAATTGCTTAGTATAAGACTACATTAAGCGCCTTTTCGAGTGAAATGACAATACAGGCGAACGGATCGTCGGGGGAGTGGGGGCGAAATGGTTCCGTATTCTGAATTAATCAAGAAAACAATTATCCTCCCTTGTTACATTTTCCCGGCAGCACTTTAACGACTTGTCACATTATGAAAGAGTAAGCGACAAACGAGATACCTATCTAAATCTGACTCATAAGTTCAGTTTCTCAAAATTTTCAGTCTGTCTTCTTCTTTAACCGACTTCGAAAAAGGTTGTTCTATGTTCGGCTGTATATGTATTTTTCAAAGAATGTGTATCTGGAACGCCATTTTATTGTATATCCGCTATAGGAACTCCTAATGTTTCCTTGAAAAACCAAAGTGGTAAGGTCCCAACCTGTGACCTGACTGGCTAGCGACTACCCTCAGGCCGGAGTCTACCGTCAATAGCGACTTGTCGTGTTCCGATAGTGCGCCTGAGAGCCAGATTTGGCGAATTTTTTGGCGGGCATCATTTGGCGAAAGCGGTTTCGCCAAATTATGCCATTTTTGTATTTGGTCCTTGCTCATGTTCTTTATTAGTTCAGATTCTGATCTGATTATGTATTTGTATTTTCGTTACATTAAATTGATAACCCATTAAATAGCATACTCCATTTTCCTCAGTTTCGAGAAAGTACTGAGCCTAACAGAAGGCAAAAATAAAGTTAACACGTCATTAAAATCGCCAAACGGTACTCGTTCTTTATATAGCAAGTCCAGATTCCTGTTTTCTTTTATTTCTATTCCTGTCTATTTGCTTTTTATTGTTCTCAAGTAATACATTATTCATGGAAACCAAACGTCTGATACTTAATACGTTGTATGAAACGAACAATTGAATTAAATAGACGAAGCCATATTTCTAGATTTCTTTGGTAGTGTTTTTTCTCTTAAAGGAATATTTAGATATTTATCAACAATTTTTTTGACTAACTTTGGATGGCATACATACTCCATAAATAATAAATCATACAGGCCGAAACTTAGCGGTCGTTAAACTTTATAAAGAAAGTTTAAAAACACCTATCAGTCCACTGGACACTACGTAATATCTCCTCTTAAATGTATTTGTTGAATGAAATATGTTGTGTTGAAATATTTTCGATTTATGATTTTGATAGTAATAACCGCAAAAGTAAATTTATTTTTCATATTGCCTTTTATCAAATAGCAGAAGGAATATTGTGAATGCTGTAATATTTTATTCCGTAAATGTACATACTGACTTCGATTTACTACACCGTGAGTAGTGCGTCACGGAATTAGCCGTTTTTATTCCTTAGCTGTACAGTTAGTTTTCTACAAAGTATTGGGCAGCTCATTACGCGACTAACTTCAAGTGCAAGAGCAATGCGTCCATTCGTTAATTCGTATTACAATGCTAAATGGCGAAATTGACCAGACCTCAACTAATCCACGAATTCGGGACATCGTCTACGTACTAATGCATATTCAACCGATCCTCCACGTATGATCTTCTCTCTCAACAGTTTCCTTGCGGTCTGCAATAACAACGGGCTAAGCAAACGGTACGTTAAAGTTAGCGTGCAATTGAACGGAATGTGCAAGCTCTCCCCAATTTCCTCCCGAATTAATTAACGCCATTCCGAATGCAATATTCTATTAACGTTTAATTGAAATCTCAATAATATTTAATTAGCATTTATAGGAATATAAATATTATATAAACGTCCACGTATTATAATATAATATAAACAGGAGTAGTCTAGTTAAAAAGTACAATTTTTGATTACCGCTACTGCTTGCTCTATACTCCAAATTAACCCTGAAGCATCTTCAATGTTTTTTAGCTTTAAAATACAGCAAAATACCAAATATCGGTTAAATTATGGTCGAGCCATTACGCTTCTAACTGTAAGAGCAATTAGCAATAAATTCATTAGTTCTCAAATTACAATGTTAAACGTCACAAAGTACCAGACCTTAACTAATCCACGAATTTGGGACAGCGTCTACGTACTAATGCATATTCAACTGATCGCTCACGTATGATTTTCTACCTCAACAGTTTCCTAGCGGTCTGCAATAACAACGGGCTAAGCAAACGTTATGTTAAAGTTGGTGTGCAATTGTACGGAATGTGCAAACTCTCCCCAATTTCCTCTCGAAACGGCGTAAGAGCCAAAGCCGTTTTGGGGTGTGCAAATGAATTAATTAATACCATTCCGAATGCAAGATTCTATTGACGTCTAATTGAAATCTCAAGAATATTTACTCAGCTTTCAATTGAATATTGTTCAAGGGCAGCCTGCAGTGATCTAACTTAGGGACGTTCGAGTTTTAATGTATTTTATTCTTAGATAAAGCGTTTCTAAAAACAGAGACCTATTTGTCCAATTTTCAATCATTCAAATAAGAAAATAGATGAACGTCGCATACGTCTATGTACTAAGTATAATAGGTCAAAGGTATTAAAATAATTTTAAATCTGAATTCAAGCATTTTAATATATTTCCTTTATTTTTTTCTCTCAAAATAACTCTTCAGTTTTAAGAGTGAAGTGAAGTTGGGATTAGCCTGAACAAATAGGGAAAAAAAGAAAGATTTTTTTTTTCATTCAACATTACTTAAAAACTTAAAATAGTAACAATCATAATATATTTACCAGACCTCGCATCCATCAACAATTACTACACAAAGGATCGCTGGTAACATACATACTCATAATAGTAGCAATGAGAGGTATTCGACTGCCAAAATCATTTCGATATTACAACGTATCATGAAAACCGATAACGGGAGAGATTCGACACCAAACGTCAAAACAAGCGACGATAAACGATTTTCTCGCTAAGGAATTCGACATTTCAGTTATATTTTTATAACCAAAATAAGAAATGTCTATGGTATAAATAAGTCAAATTACGAATAAAGACAATTGAAATAAATAAATACTATTTCCAACTAGCAATGTATACAATATTGTTCATATTATTAAATACATTATTGATAAAATAAGGTTGAATTAGAATTTATTTTCTGCCTTCAGCTAGTCATTTGTTTCTTATGATAGATCTCCATGTTCCCTACAGAAATGTTCCCATTACTCATCGGTTTTGCAGGTTTAGTGATCTAAACAGAGCTTACTAACCATTATACTTCAAATGGGAAATGAAGCGGAAACGGTGCCAAACACTAATTTTAGTTTTCAATCATCTTTGCTGATAGACAATTTAGGAGGAGATCAGTGACCACTTTCAGGTCTAGGTTTACCATAAATAGAAAAACCAAAAAAACTACACACGTGATTCGTCTGCGGCTCACTCGCGAAAAAACTGAAGTATAAATTGTAATATCCAAACATGGATTATCTCTTAAGAAACAAATACAAAAAACTACTGTAGGTACTGTGCTGTACGTCTCGCGAACAAATGAGAGTTGCACTAAAAGTGTTACTAAAGTTCTGACATCTTAATGGACGCTTAGGGAAAAAAAACATAAAATATCAAAAGCTAAAACGCTTAAACATAATAATCATACAGCAATAAAAGAGAAATTGCTCGAGGACTTAAGCCTCCGGGCGGCACTTGAAACATTCAATGAGGCTGAATAAAAGCTGATCAAGGAGAATCTTAAAATTGAATGGACTTAAATACAAAACATTAATTTAAGTTAACTGCCTCTTTACACCTCGTTAAACGACAGCCTCTTATAAAAATAGATAACACCACAACTTTACTTTAAATTATTACCTATAAATAAATTGCAACAGAAAATAGACGCGTTTAACTAAGTGAATACTGAAGAAAAATACAATGTTCCTCATATATTTACGAACATTCCATAAGAATGCTTTTAGAAATTCTCTTGGATATTCTTTTATATTAAAACTGTAAGAATTATGAATACTCATCTCCTGCGAAATCATAAAGAAGTCTATTCACGAGTAGTTGCTAGCCATACCCTTACGGGGAAGTTGGTGCAGTAAGTTATGAGGCAGTTCGAAATTCAACCAAACGCTGGTCAAACTTTGCTTACGCCGGTCGAAAGGAGTTTTAAATACTACCAGTTTGTGCAAACTATGTGCGGCATAGGTAATATCGTTAGAACTGTTTATGAGTTGAGCTTGTATAACAAAGTTGGTAGACGAAAACCACAAGCCAAAGCGATGGAGCTCAGAAACAATATTTTATGGCCTACCACAATAATAATACGCAATTATGAAGCCAAAATCTGTAACATTGTACACAGTTTATGTTGTAAAGTTTTCTCGTTGAAAATTTAAAACAATTCGCGATATATATTTATCAAACATGAGTATTGAAAATAAATTAAATAAATATAAATTATATAATACGGAAATATCCTATATATAATTATACATATTAAATGCTCTTGGGCATTTAATTATGGTAGTAGAATTTAGTTTATTACTGTATGTCCTTTTCTGCTTCTATAACATAAAAAAACTATAAATTGAATATAGCTCCGCTAAATTCGCTATCTTCACAAATAGATCCGTCATTGAAATCTCTTGCAAATCTATTCCTCCTGTCGTTGTCCACGCGTTCTATCGAGTGATGTATGACCTAGCCTAAGCTTTTGATACCGTCGCGGTTCAAATAGACACGGCTGATACTGACCGACATTATTCATTCGCGTCAATGAGAAACTAGGCCGTTAGATTTATATAATAAAGGACCCATATTAAAATACTATTTTTTATATGTACGTTATTAAAAATAATCATATTATATCCTACGTGTCGCAGAATTTAAGTTAAAGCTCGTTCAAACGAAAGTTAGAGGATCTCCAAGTGTAGGTTATATTGTTATGGGGCTCAATAAATTTGTTTCATTATTTTATTGTAATAAGTATTTGATTTTTCATATTTACAGTTTTTTTATTACTAGCTTTATCAATAATAATATAATTTATATATATTATACATTACTATCACGAGTAAGTTAACAAACACAATACTGATTAGGTAAAAGATAATTATTAATACATTCGAGTAAAAGGAGGAAGATAAAGACCGAATTATTTTGATCCAACCATCTTCTAATCTTCCGAATTATTTCATCCAATCAATCTTTGGTCCACTGCTAGATACGCATCCCCTAATTATTGCCACTCCAAGCGTCATCACAATCGTATAAATCCAAAACATAACTCTGGCTTCAGACATTTTTACATGACTACAACGAATAAGTTTACAGAGCTCGCATCTCTCCTAAACCCTGACCTATTTTCTTGATTCCGCAGTCAATTAATTGGACCGAGCCTCACGGTTGACGTCGGATTTTCTTTAACTGACGGCCTTTTTAAATTACAGCCTTTATAGTGGGCTAGCTGTTTCGCTAGTTATGTATTCAATTATTTTTTTATTCGTAATTAGCAAATGAAAATATGGCTCATACGCCTGAGGTCAAAACTTACATCGTCAAATTGGTAACATTTTAATGTTTAACTGTAGTAACACGGTGAAGTTTACACGGGAAGGAAAAACATCGTGAGGAAACCTACATACCTGAGAGTTCTTAAAAAAAAAGTTCTCAAAAGGTATGTGAAGTCTAGCGATACGCACTTGGGCAGCGCGGTAGACTAATCCTTCTCATTCTGAAAGGAGACCCGAGCCCAGCAGTGGGACAATGAAGGGTTGATGACAACTGTAGGAAAGTTTTTATAAACATACATACATGATTTGTTTATATGGGCAGTACTCCTAAAACACGCTGAGTATATTAGACTCGTAAAAGCAACAAAGTAAAACCAAACTAGAGAAGTTTACCAGATATTTCCTGGCTCGATGATGAGATAATATCGATGGATTCAAATATGTTTTCATTGTTTTTGAGACGTGTGCAATTTTTAAATAAATTTAAAACCCCATCATGTTGCTTAAAGTATAAGTATTAAGTAAATTAATATATACATAATATAAAACTATTATTATATAAAACTATTACGTACACTGTTGAAGCTTAAAATATATAAATTTTTTGGAGAGCAACTCCTTTCGTGACATTAAACCCCACAATGAAGGGATTTCTCGAATCCCACCCTTAACGGGATTAAACGCCGTGTCAAAATATTTATTAAATACAATATATTGTGTGATATAAATCGCCTTATTTATTTCATTATATTTATGTAGCTAATCTCCACTTGGCGGACACGCTTATATCTATCTCAATCTGGGCCCATCAGTCCATCAGTTGGATAATAATGGGATGACGATGGTAATAATACGATACACCAAATTCGTTATGGCGTTGATCCATCCACCGTCGTATCAACCGTAATAAAATAACCCTTTATATTAAGAGAACCA
>DWNK01000705.1:0-10780 GCA_018250315.1 Hyalothyrus neleus pemphigargyra | reverse complement strand
AGGGTGGGAAGAGGACTCTGGCTCGCAGGCGCACTACCGGAACACGACAAATTATTGACGGTAGACTCCGGCCCGAGGGTGGTCGCTAGCCAGTCAGGTCACACGATCGGACCTTACCACCAGCAGCATATAAAAACAAATATCAGTAATAACAGCAAATCGTTTAGTAGTGGCAGAATATCACACGTAAAACGTACGTGGGATAAACTCGTGAAGATCGCTACAAGTGTCTCATAAGGTACAAATCGAGAATGACCACATCAAGTTCTTTACGACAAATAATGTTCCGCGAACAAATAGAGTTATAGCCGAAACACTTTTCCCTTGTTTCGGCCGAAAATAGGGTACGAAAAAGATACGAAAAAGAACTAGCGTTCGGGAAGACAGCTTGATCCTACACGGCCGGAGTCAGCAACAAGTAGGTATATTGTTTACACATTACGAAGTAAACTTTATACTCGGTACACAGGATTTATTTTTGTTGGATCGGAGCAAGCAACGAAAAGAATTCGTACGAGTTTTAACATATGAAACGATAGAGAAAGCCAAAACGAAGATATCTCGCTAAAATTGCTGGCTTCGAATTGGATTGGACTTGTTTGTTCATACAAGTTTATTTTCATGTGAGGCGATAGTTTGAAATTTTGAATTGTCTCTGAATCTAGAGATCGTGTTTTTAATATATGTCTGCAAGATTAAGATTTATATTAATTAAATATAATAATAATCTTATGTGATTTTATTAATTAAGTTGCACTGTCACTTGTTTTGAAGACAGATAAGAAATTCCTAAATTTATATAACAGTAATTTCCTGATTAAAACATGTAAACAAATGTTTAAAGTGCAAAGTAAAACTCTCAAAAGCTGATATAACTGGTTATCACTATTACTTTTTTAAACATTAAATCAAAATTACATTATTTTAATACTACCAAACGTTTTCTGTTTCCAATGTTACACTAAAGATACAACCTACTGCCGACTTCAAAGGATGATATTCAAAAGGAAATATTTAAAGAAAAACCTGATTGCGCGTGTCCGTCATCGCAAAGTTTCAAAAGTGGGCCGATGTTGATAAAGACTTCTTGATAAAGCTGTTATTTATTTTCAAACGAGAAAAAACAATAGGCGGAAAGTTCGCTCTTTGGAGAAAGTTAAGTTGAAGGTGATACTACGGATAAGATCTTATAAAACTAAGCCTTGTCTTTAAAGCTACTGCTTTACCTGCGTTAACGTTGACGTTCATTTTTAGTAACAAAAACAGCAAAATACCCTTTAATTATTGGCAAAAAAAATCAAAAATTGCTATTCAGCAGTATCAAGAGCAATGCTATTTCTATTTCAAGAACAACACAAACAATACGACCAGTGACAAGATATCATCATAAAATGTGGCGACGTTAGTGTATCCAACATCGAATAGTGCGTAAACCGACGCGCTTTGACCAAAACCCTTTAATGTGACATTAAAACCGACACCTCAGCTATCGCTTAGTGCCTAATGCCATTAGGAAATGCCCTTACTAAATTAATTTGTAAAAATCTCTTACTAATCTCCGTAATGCTTTGGATAACGCGTTTATAAACCTGTTACATTTATTAAAAATAAATGTAGGTATGTTTAAAGGGTAGTAGAACTGTTTTAGTTCAACTGCAACGGTACTAAGGGAAAATAAATTGGTTTTGTTTACTGTCTGCATTGGTCTGCTATATTGGTTTTATTTCGGACTTATTACATTGCAGCGCTATTGCATTTGGGCATTTTATATACGGTATTTAAACTAAGTCCGAAAGGGCAAAATCTGTGAGTTTACTTAGATAAGCCAAAGACGATGATCATACCCTTAAACATACCGCGGCTTGCGTCTATCACCTTTTAAGTTGGCCCCTTGGGAATGCCCAGAGACTTCATTGGTCCGCCTACTTCAGAAGGTCCACATTCGTATGCAATTTGGGTACTATTTTTGGGTTGACTATGTAGTCGCCAAGGAAGGGTAAATGTATGGATTATGTATGGATGTTCGATTGTCGCTCAAAACTACTGAGGGGTCCTAATTTTTAATTTCGCTCTTATCGAAATGGACGCCATTTGACAGCTTGAAATATAAATATAGGGCTCCTTGAATTTGTGATATAAAAAAAAAATTAAATAACTTTTTTAATAGGTCAAGTATTATCATTATTAAGTATCAACGTCTAAACGTCGGGTTTTAATTTTGTTTTCTAAGTTATAAGTTATACATCTTTCCTTCCATTGCATAAAAATACAAAAATAAGTGTGTACACGAATACAGCGTTGCATGAGTTCGGGACGCCTGTGAGCTGAGTGGGTTAAATGGACCGTGGACAGGGCCCATTGCACTTGTTGCAATTTCTCTCCACTCTACAACTTAATTGTGCCGGGTACGCCCTTACATTCGCTATAGACGAATGGCGTTAATTTCACTCGGGGAGGTTACTTCCATTACACTAATTGCGAACTACGTTTCGTCTAAGCATCTCAGAAGTTCGGCCAGCGGCTACGACTCCTTGAACAAACTCGAGAAAATTCACAGAAACCGACTACCAAAGAGCATAGCACCGACGAGGACACTTTGCTAATATTCCTAATTAAGCTTTTAATGTAATTGAAAGAGTGAAGACACATCGTGCTTTCAGGCCGACGGCGCACCAGATTCTCGCCTCCTTCACGTGCGCCGTCAAAAATACTTTTAGATAAATTACTTAGCGGGAGTTCGGCGCGCATACAAATCGACTGGAGATTCTCCATATTTTACCTCACGGAAGACCCACTCGATTTACACACACCTTTAATAGGTGGGGGAAGACAAAAGCGCCCAGCGTCGAACGAGCTCCCGTCTCGGCGAAAATTAAGTCATTTCCGTTATAGGGCGTCGTGTTCGATCTTTATTACTAATAGAGTCACGTCACGAAAAGAATATCCGATGCACAATTAAAGGTGAAACGATTTTGAGTAGCGAGCGGGAAGCGGGCCGGTATTGTCGTCTCGCGGAGGCAAATAATTGGAGAGCAGAGGCACCTGTGCTCGATAATGCGCCGCCCCGTCTGGCCGAAAGGGCGAGGAATCAATTAGGCCGTTGCCGAATTGCGTAACGGCTCTAGTTACGAGCGGTGCGAGTGGGCCCGCAGCTGCTTTTTCCTCATCCAACCTCTTGTTATTGCGCAATCGACATTCGACGCCTCAGATTAAGACATTATGTATTCATCGCTTTTCCCCATAGTTTTATTTAACGACATCGATAAACATAAAAGTTTTATGAATCAATCACCGCTTATTTAGATCAATGCGGTCGAGTTATCTCGTTACCAAAGGGCAAATATTGTAAGGTTCTAAAAAAGATAATTTCTGTGCGAGGGGATATAATATTTGATAGGCATAGTATTAGGTACTAGCAGCCGCATAACGTGACACAATAACTCAAAGTTACCTTCGTCAATAGCGACATAATATTTTATAAAGGGCTGCAACAACTAGAGATAAGCGTAATATGACTTCTGTACCCTTAGTATGAGTTGCAATCAACAAATGCTCGATACACTATTTCGTATAGACTCCCGATTCCGACTATTTTATTGGCTGAGCGAGTCATCGACTCGATGACCGCGACGCTCTGAGCCAATCAGAGAGTGAGGATCGGAAGTTTTCGTTATCGATGATCGAGTAGTCGGAAACGAGCAAAACTTGTACTAAGGGTACTGATTTGAGAGTAATAGGTTGGTGAAGAATTCTACTTATGATAGGTAGGTTAGCGTAGAGACGTAGCAGATTGCTACGATGCTACGTCGCTACGCAAACCACACCTACGAACGTAGCGGAAATAGATAATAATATTAAATTATTAATGTGATAATGAAATTATTCAGTAGTTAGTAGCATATAAATTAACGAATGTTTTTATTGAATAAAATTTTTTGGAACGGACTGAGGCTAGTCATCATAAATCAGTTAAATATGCTTTTAACAAGACCCAGGATAAGAATTCCTAGGGTAATCGTTATGAATTCCAATTCAATTTGAAGTACGTAATAATATAGATTATCGCTTTATCGCGAATTTGATTTTCCTCTACGTCGAGTGTGCTTTAAGTAAATTCATACATAACGATTTACAATACGTGCTACATGTTAAAGTGTTTACGTTTTTCCCATTTAATAAACATTTGCCCCTATCATTTTTAATATAATATTTTATTCCATTTAATATATTACAGGTAAATTAACGAGCAAATTTTTCCAGAATAATTAATGAAATGCCGTTTTAACATAGAACTCACCTTCAGTGTTAATATAAGGGGGCATAAGCACGGCGCTGTAGCTAGTGTTGACGGCGATGTGGTCGAAATGCCGGCTCGGAGACAATAGGAGGCGGCGTGCTCGTGCAGCTAGCGTGCCATCATCAGCGTGCACGTTAAGCCATCGTGCATCGTAGTAGCTGCCAGGTGTGCCATCGCTGTTGCTGCTGCCAGCTGACAGCGCAGCTGCTTCGGCTGAGTCCATAATGCGCTGTATGAAAAAAATACATGTAAATTTCATTCGTTTTTTTATTTCATGTAAAAATTGTTTGTTTCTCAGGAGTTACTTGTTTAAATTGGAAAATTATTTTTGTGTAGGTAGGTAGTGCATTTATCGAGGAAGGCTATATAGGCTATATAACATCACTCTACAACCAATAAGAGCGCAGCGTCAATGAAAAACATTGCCCTCTTATTTCTGCTTTACAGAGATAGTGTAGCGCTGCTATAAGGTACAGAGAGAAGCTCTATTAACAGCGCAATTTTTGCAAAAATAATTCCGATCTACTAAACTTTCATATTTTCTTAACTATTGTTCATTGGTTAAGCTTAGATTTTTAAATTTCGAGTTAAGTGTTGCAATTAAAAATTTAATAACATTACTACCTGAAAGTGTGTTTTTATGTTTCCATTTACATTATATTATGGCTTTATAAAAGGGCCCTAAACGTTTGTGTGTTCAGTCAATAGCTTCTACAAAATGTTACGCAGTAGACGGTACAGAATGACGTAAAATTAGCTTGTTCCTTGTTTAAATAAAATATATTTGATATCACCTGTTTCCAGTGAATGCTTAATTAGAGCAAGTTCAGTATTATTGCATGTAAGTACTCGTACATACATACGATGGTACGATGGTTGACCGAAATAATAAGGAATCAAGCGAGTTAATCCTCTTAACTCGCTTGATTCCTTATTATTTCTACAAATTCTACAGAAAAAGTTCAATTATGAACAATATACTAAAGAAATTACAAGGAACTAATAGTTCCTCTCTAACTAAAAAAAATATTTGTTTCAAAAGTTGTACCATTGTAATAATACAATTATAAGAAGATTGCGTAATATTTTAAAGTCTATAATATAAGATGGTGTACGGAGGTCGAGGAGGATGTCGATTTTATTTCGTCGAACTAAAAATACATAATGGAAATTCGTTTAGTTCGTGCATGTTTCCTAAATTATTAGGACGCGGTATAATAGGCCTTAGGTTTTATATTGTTTTGAAAAGAAAAACGAAGGCGAGGCAATGTAGGCTCGACAGGCAATCAGCTTGGGGTCGTTAGGGTCACGCGACGCGGGCCATTATCAAACACCCTTCCTTAAAACCCTTGGATTAAAGAGTTACCGAATGATCGTTCAATGTGACCTGTGCTGATTCCGCTAATTCACTTCATCAGTAAATCATCTGGACATGGCTTCGTCACCCTGTTGTGTGTTACGTTATAAGTACGTTGTCCTTATAAAACACAATTGCTTCTTTATTATTTTTCGCATGGTTATTATTCCGTTCAGTATTTAAACCTAAGAAACTCATGTACTCACTCATCTTATGTGAGTAAAGACGTAATTTTGAACTACAAAACGTTTTAAACCATTAAGGTAAAATCTGTAGTTACTTCTTTTACAGCTAAAATGACTTTAATTTAATTTAAAGTAGCCAGTGTTGTATCTCTTTGAACTGTCCATTAGGACACAAGTTTTAAAGTAATGCAAATATTTAACCAGTACATTTGGTAGACTCTGTCGTCAAAGTTGACAAAATATACTTTATTTTCTACAAAAAAATGTATAGATGTAGTCTACATTCTCAATGTAAAAAAATTGCTCATGTGCAAACTTAACAATAAAATAGGTTAAAACTCAAAAAAGTTGAAAATCGATATCTAGTTAACCGTAACACATTAAATAAGGTATTTTTCATCTGTTTTGCATCTGTTATGCGAACGTTTTAACTTTATCGCTACTTATGGGACACTCTATATATGTGATCGTGTACAGCTAGGTATAACATCCTATACACATAAACCAACATACATAGGAGCGCATGAGCTATCGAATACAATGAGGAGCAGAATAAAAGCGCAGACAATTGTCGGCAATTAGCCCGAGCAGAATTTGGCTGATCGATATTCCTTTGTTTTGTGACATTAGCAGTCGATGAAAAATGATAATAATCGCTCTCGATGACGGCGGAATAGTATCGCTGCGCAACAAGAAACCGAAGACGCTTTACAAATCTTTAGGAAATAATATTCGTGTATTCACATGGAAACTAGTTTCTAACACATGTACTTGAATCATTTTAAATAACTAAAACCCGAGTACTGCAGAAAAACAACTAGGCTTAGATTATAGTTAGATACGCGTGGGACCTTATATTTTTTAGACTTTAATCGCTCAAAACATAATTATTTTATTATGACTAAACCATTCAAAAAACATCTGTGAAATAGCATCCTTTTTGAAAAGTTATGCGATTTTTTCAAATTGGTTTCATATAATTATTAATAATATATTTTATTATATTGAAAATCTTCAAAAATCGTTCTACAAAGCTTACAAGCACATACTGATGTCGGAAGTTAAACATAAGCTTACAGTTTCACAGCGTATGATGTACATAGCCAGAATTTAAAAATATTAATTGCCACGGAATTTCAATAATATTATTTCAGTAGAAAATAATTTAGTTGTGATAATTACCAGCTCGTGATATTTCGCATTTAGCAATTTCGCAAGGAGGTCCTGGGAGGAGTTTATAAATGAGAGTTTTTAGTTGCGAGACGAAAGAGTCCCATCGGAAGAACAAGCTCGCGAAGTGGATGCGAAGTAATTAAAACTTGCACCCCGCATGTCCCTTATATCCTCTAGCTGCGCTGCCCAGGCTTAAGACATTAAGTACCAAATCACGATATGATACCTAAAAAATATCTGTGCTTACTTTTATTTGGTCACGGTCGACTCAATTCAGGATATTATTTGTGGTTTCTGGTCCTACGTCTAGATTGAGATATGGTGTATAAAATACATTTTTAGGGTTCTATACCTAAAGGGTGGTGGCCCTTATGCAACGGAACCCTATTATTCATCTGTTAGAGCGGTTGTTGTTAAAAACCACTATATGGACTTAAGGGCTATTGAAACCTAAAAAAAATCTCTTTAATAAAAGAAAATCAGATATTTGGTTCACCACCCTTATTTGAATATTTTTGTCGGTATTTTGAAGTGATTTGTGAAACCCCCCAAGTAGCTATAAAAATATAATATAATGTTACCGCACCTATTCGAGTACCTACTAGTAAAAGTCATAAAAATATCCCCTAAACTCTAGCTGATGTTCATATTTTAATTAAACGGTTATTAATCAAGACCAAAACAGATTATGTAAGCTTAAAGTTAAAAAAATGAGCCGAATAAAGGAATCTGCGGGCCTCGGTTTGGATAGCCCTGCTCTGCTTTAGCATTCCAGGCTCTCCCCCGGCTCGACGCTTACTCACTAAAGAGTTTTCATGCTAAAATAGCTAGGACAATAAGACGCCATCAGATCTTGTTATTATCTGTAGAAGGAGGGTCGCTAGTTTTATAATATCTTCTTTTCTTACTTTTTTCAACTTGTTAGCGGATCATGTTACACGTAATTACGCGGAAATGATTTGTCTTTTGCGATGATTTTGCGTTTCAAATCTACGTACCTACCTATATAAAAGTCATAATTTATTTTATTAACGTATTTTAGTAAAAATATATGTTCTGCTAAAACATTTATTAAACTAAGTAGGTTGGTATTCTGAGGAAATATGAGAAAATTAAAAGACAAGTGCGTAAGACGCTGGAGAAAAAACCTAATTGTGTTCAAGCTTTGTAGCACCTTCGCAAATATTTTAATGCAACCATTAAGATTCGCGATGAAAAGGTCCGTATTCTTGAAACAATACTTAGTCCTGCTCTGTAAATGCGGAATTCCTTTATTTTGTTTCAGCTACAGTTTCATTAAGTGCGAAATGTTGGCGTCGTTTTTTCTTGGCGACGCCCGCAGCGCGGCAATCCCCTCGATTTTTTAACTTTATTGTTGAGCTAAGTTCTGGCCGCTTTTGGCCCACGCCTTCGTTACTTATTATGATACTCCTTATTCTTAGCTGCCTTGACGTACTTATCGTAGTCGTGAACATGTATGTTTCTCGTATGTTTAAGGTAATTATAAGTTTTTGTTTTTATTACTTACTTAAGGTAATTAATTATTTCTAAAACTATATAAGCTTGTAGGAAAATGACATCGATTTTTATATTTTACTCGTAGAAACATTCTTTTTTACACATAATAAAAGTGGGTTACTATTACTATTTTATTGTGTGTAATCTACTGAACCGATTTTGATGAAATTTGGTTTGGTAATACTTTGTATCATCATATGAGATATATTTATATCAGTGTCATATCAGTGTTCAATGCTTTAAACAACTCTTTTAATTTAGGCACTGCTTGCGCCATGCAATTGCGTTTTATCACTTAACGCGAGCGCGGCCGTGGGCAGAAGCTAGTCTCATGATATAAAAAACTACTTTGTACTAAAGTTAAAGTTTAAAGGTTGTTGTCGCACGATGGCGCTGCGGTCGGCAGGTGTCGTAATGCAATAGACTATGCCAAGCGCGACGAGCTTGCGGTGAAGCATCTCCTCCATATAATCCTGTTATTATTAACACGAATTTCTGCAAATTCCTTAAAAGCTTTGCATTATTTTACGTCGACACTCTAAATACTTCATCTCCTAGACGATGGTAATAGATGTAGCGCTACTAGCGTATTTTACCTTCACTGGCATTGTCTTCGTCCCATAATTTTCAGGGTCTTTGGCTCCAAGTAATTTGTCTGCAAATATATTTTTTAAAGCCGTTTAAAACCAGTCATTTTTGTGTCGGCTACAGCGCAGTCCATCGTTCACTATGTGCAGTTATCCTCACCTACGACCCATTCTATGCTCAATGTTCTACGTTATAAGGTCGACTTTGTTGATAGATAATCACTGCGTTCGTTTTACGATAAGTTGTAAAAAGTCGCAAGATCTACGCCCCATCCCAGGTGTTGCGCGGTGGACAGGAAGGGCCGGTCGGGTTTGACTACTGTGCCTAAACGTTATGAACATCAGCTCTGACCGAGGTTAACGTCCTTGCTGAGTGCAAAGCGTTTCGTGCAAATATAGAATAAATGTTGATAAATGTATCTCGGGTTTGCAAAAGATACAAATTATTCACCACGATCATAGACATAGTATACTAATCTATGATCACGATAGACTAGTGCAGGTAGGTAAATAAAGCGGCAGCTGGCATATATCCGTCCGTTAATAAAATAGGAAATCTATTTTATCAACGAACTATGGATGTTAGCATGGAACTAGAGTACTTACTTGAAACACCTTGTTTGTATTTACTGACTTGTTCGGCGCAGTAATGCAGTAGACTATGTGGAACGACGCACGGCTGTGTACGCCGTGAAATTCTATTATACAAACGCGAAGTTTAGGTTCCTCGAAAGCTTCGAATATTGTACTCGTGTGTCAACAATGTAAATACGTCGCCCAACTTTGACTGATTGGAATATTGTCACGTCAAAGTTGCGTTCTCTATCGAGCGACGTGAATACCTCTACCGTAAAGTTTTACTGAAGCGAGACTTACTATAAGCATAAGTTGGTGTACATCGGAGCGGTTGATGTAGTAGTTCGTGTTTACATATTTGCTTCTCAGTTTAATTCAGTAGACTGTATTAGCCCTGATGAGCGCGCTACTATCCCAGTTTAGGTAATCCAATGTGCCCGTTGACGTAATATATGTGCTAGACTTTTCAGAGTTCCGTACCTAAAGGGTTACAACGGAACCCTGTTACTGAGCTCCGCCGTCGGCCTGTCACAGAGCTATATCTCTTTAACAGTAATAGATAGATACTTGACATTTTTAGTTGAAGTTATCTTTTCTGTACCTGTACCTTTTCTATCCTGCGTACCAAGATCCATCCACACATCCATCCACCGGAACGCAAAAAATACTTTAAGCTAATAGACATAATCTTAGTAGTATCTGCACGGATGAACCGTACTAATTCTACTATCTACAAATTACATATAGATCTGTAGGTTCATTTAATAAGGTATTAAAATTGAATTTCCTAAATATTGACGAATAGTAAATTAGTAAAAAATTATATATATATGTATAGTTAATATTAAATAAACGGTGTATAAATTACTTTACCCACTTGCTACTGGACACAGTATACTACAACATCCACATATAATAAAATATAAATTATATTAGTGGAAGAGTGCCAGGCTCCGGAGTTCACTGAACCGCGCATTATGTAACTATAGCACTGTACTGCAACACAAGTTAAATCCTATTACTGCTCGGTACATAGTTGATATGACATGAGGTTAAACTAGAGTAAAACTTTACCTCAAGTATAAGT
>DWNK01000704.1:0-10780 GCA_018250315.1 Hyalothyrus neleus pemphigargyra | reverse complement strand
AGTAATGGGTTGACGATTATGATGAAATGTAATAAAAGTATGTAAGTATCTTATTTCTTTTGTTGTTTTATTCTCCAAAGATTATCTGAAAGAGATTGCTGGTTTAGCGATAAGCCTTTTGTGTTTGTGTTTTCATGTTGATTCGTTGCTTGTATATTGCTATGGTGTGCACAATAAAGGATATTGTATTGTAATGTAAGTGCATATCTGTTACCAATGTCGCTAGTGTGAACACTTCCATCGAAGTAAACGGTCCCCTCAGGATCTGGTTTTAATTCTGAAATTTAACACAATTATTATAATTTAACAAATTATAATTAATATTAATAAAAATTAATAATATTCATTAAAATAATAATATTAATAAAAAAATGGTGATAATGGTGGTATTAGTAATATGAGACTCGTCACAATAACTAAAATGAACTTGAAGGCGTAGCCATTGAAAAGTTTCATCATCCACTTTATAGCTCCATGACATAGACTCGATGTTAGGTACTAATTAAGTTTTATATTTATATTTTCATTAATTACAGCCTTGAAACCCTTAGGCTCATTATTGAATATTAAAAAATACTGAATAAACCAAATGAATGTAGTTTTCTTTTTAATTTGAGTGTGATTTGATAAAAACTTACCGAATTGTTTCAGATTGGATTCAAGTTCATCGTTATCTGTAACCAACGCAATAATATATATATAACTATACTAATATCACAAATATTGCTGCTATAAATTAATTCATATATCACCATAATTTCTCACCTGGGAAGAATAGATCACCTTTTTCTGTCATCATCGCGTCTTCTTTCAAGCCTTCAGGACTTGTGGAAAGATACAATGTAGGTAATTGCTCTGAAAATAAATAAATTGCATTACTTGTCTCTATAAGGAACATGCGATATGCTAGGTTGGAACCCTGATGCTGCGTACTTTTATGTTGATCGGATAAAAAGCTTCATAGTTGGCGGATGGTAAGGTTCCATCTTGTGACCTGACTGGCTAGCGACCACCACCCTCAGGCCGGATACTACTGACAATATTGACTTGTCATGTTCGTTAGTGCGCCTGAGAGAAAGTATGCGAGTTGTCAAAGCATTGCTACACCTTGTTCTAAGAGCCATCGACATGGGTCGTAAATTCCTTCTTTACTTTCAGAACTGACGTAGCGTTGTAAACGGTATTTTAATTTTCTCTAGGCGGCGGTGACTACTTATTATCAGGTAGCCCGTTTGACTCTCAGTTTCATATATAATAAAAAAAACAAAATATTTTTACCTATAGCAAGAGTAGGTAAAGGAAGTAATTTGGTTGCCTGCTGTTCTGAATTTTTGGTAGTTACTTTAGGTGACAGTAATTTTTCTGAAAGGGCATCTACAGGCTTCATCGGTGTTTTCATATCTGTGGATGATTTTGAGTCAGATTTAACTTGTGTTCAAACTGTTTCACTGATGGTTTTAAGTCTTTTATCAGAATGAGAAAGGTTAGACCATAGTTTACGTAATGAGGATTGGTAGACTTTAATGTGTTTAGTTTTATAAATTTGTGTTAATGAATGCTTACCAATAGTTTTCAGTCTTCGAAGTGATTTTTCTATACACCAATTTAAAACTAAAGTGTTCATATTCTGACCAACTTCAATACAAAAGTTAGTGGCCATTGTCAAATACGGATCTTTAACATTTTCTTTCTCTTTTGCATTACCTATTGCACTTTCTTTTCTCAGTTCATCTTTTACTACATCTTTGCCATGATTTACAGCTTTTTTCAAATGTCTAATCCATCTTCTTTCTCTCTGTGTGTTATTACTAATATCAGTTTTAGAATTATCAACTGGTAAAAGAATTGTATTGTCGAGATTGTTCATTTTATTCCTTTTATTTTTAACGTTACGCGTATCCTTACCCTCGTTGTCCATAACAGCTGTCAATATTTTGTTTTTCATTAGATTATCAATGAAAGTATTATTGAAATAATATTTGTAAATCAAGTCATCTACGGGCTGTTCATCCTTATCGTTTAGAATTAATTTATCTTGGTTAATAAGGGGCCCAATTTCGGAAATAGAAAAGAGATTAATTTTGATAGTATCCGTAGTCACAGGTGGAGGGGATGTAGTCGTAAGTATTATTTTTTCCAATTCTTCTACTTTTGATTTAGACACATTTTTCGGATTAATAAGGATGGAACTCAATTTTGAATCTTTCATAAACCTGCTATCTATATAGAGCTGCTTTGCCTTTTTTATAACGCGTGCAAAATTATTTTGGCGATGTGATATTTCGCTCTGAGTTTTTGCAATCATACTCTGTTTTAAATTTATTTTTTCGTTTTGTTCTAACATTAACTTTTGGATTGTATAAAATTGACGCTGTTGTGTTAAAAATTTCTTCTGTTGATTCTCAAATTCAATGAATTTTTTGGATATTTCTATTTCCCTTTGCTCATAATGTTCAGCTTTGATAGTGAAATGATCACTTAAGCGCTTTAGTTCTTCGCTAAGTTTTAGTAAATATGCATATTTAGAGTCGAAATCTTGGAATTTGTTATCTAAAGCAGCTACATTTTTGAGAAAATCCTCATTAAGATTGTGTAGTTTATTGTCTATTTCTTGAATTTCATTATGTTGCTTCATTACTTTCCTAAATGTTTTGGTTAGTAATGATAAAACTTTGACCAACCCCTTTTCAGTAACTGGTTTATTCTTGACTGAACTTTCTGGTCTTGGAATACCGTTGTAAGCTACGTTTTCTATAGGAGCACTTTGCCATATTTTATCCTCCCTATCGAATACATTTCTAAGAATTTTGTTGCCATCGATCTGTTCAGTTTTGTTGATTGGTTCTATAAGGTCCTTCAGTTTCTTAATAGTTTCCATTTCAAACCCAGGACGAGCCATGCGTCGTTTTGGAACACTTAAAGAATTTTTAATAGTTGGAGACTCCATTTTATTTAAAGGATTTAATTCAGTATTATTCTGTTCATTTGGTTCGTTGTCAAAAATATTGTTTTCTATAAATTTATCTATATCTTTAAAACCACCCCTTTCAGTATACGTATTATTACTTTTGGTTGTCTCTCTTTTGTTACCATTGGTGAGTAACACAGCTACTTCATAAGGATAATCGTTAAATAAAGTTGCAGGTTTTAATCTAGATATGAATTTGGATTTTAAAATAGACGTGTCTTTATTTTTCTTTGAGCAATTTATCTCATCTTTACATTTTCTTACGCCCTTTCTAGGTCGTTCACCTTGTTTATCTATAAATACATAAGCAAATAGTTAAATTTATTTTGAACTAGAAAACTTCAAGAAATATTTAATAAACTAACAGCAAAAATCACTTTTGAAAAAAATTGCTCTTATTTTAATGTTCTAAAAAGAAAGAAATGGATTTTGAATGAAATGAAACCTATAATTTTCTTACATTATACAATTTTATATGATATAAAAGCTTGTCGCAAAAATATATATTTCGGTACAAGTAATGTCACGGGTCTAATGAGAAGCTCTTATAAATCTAATAGAATAAGAGTCATATCTAAAAGAAATTACATTTTAAGGCTATGAGACCTCCGCACTCATTTCTACCATGAAGCATTTTTTGTGATGGTGGAAAAGTCTTCATGCCATACTTGAGGCCACCATCTTCGCCCTCAGGAGTAGTAGCGGTGTGATCGCCTCCAAATAGAACTTCTGTTATGCATAGAGTTGGTTACAGATATCTATGGACGCCAGTGACCACTTACCATTAGGTGAACTGCATGCTCGTTTGATATTTCAATAAAAAAAGAGAGTTGAATGTTCGTTTATTCTGATGAAGCTTATTGACTGCTCATAGCACTTCCCCTGGCACGGAAAAAAAAGTAGCTTAAAAACACTACTTCAACTGATTGTCATTGGTCATTACTAAGGATAGTGCACGTATCCGCCACGCTTCGATTGGACAATTATATGAGGCGAGGTAATAATCACAAACGTGGATTTTTACCTCGCCCCTTGCCTGCGCTAGTAAGCAGAGGTTGTATAAGAATTAATATTCATTGGCCATCAATAGGCTTTATGATCTGTGGTTTGTTCCGTTAATTTTGTAAAAAAATAGTTTTACAAAATACATCTAGACAATAACGTTGAGTTTACTCACGAATTATCGACCTCTTATTCCTTTCGACGTAACTTGAAAAAATCGGCACAGCATCCATATTATTCTCCGCAAACGCATCAAAGTTATTTTGCAACAAATTATCAACATCTGTGTCATCCCTGAATATGAAGTTACCGTAGCTTCCCCTTTCTAGCTTTTCTTTTATCCATAATCCTTTATTTACTATGTTATTTCTCTCCAATTTCGGCCTTAAATAATTTTCCTCTAAATATTGTGAATGTAACCCACTTAGATTTAAGACTATCGATATTATTATTTGAGTGAACATCACTACTTATTTAATTACACCGTCAATAGCTTGAGATTGAACATAGAATGCTAGTGAGAAGGAATTTGGCTTGTATATCAACAGTGTTTCGAGTGTTTACTTTATTTGTAAATAGTTGATTTAGGGATGAGCGTTGGATAACCGATAAAACATGGGTACTTATATGTATCGTAAAAATATTCAATATTTTTTGTCAGAAATACAGAATATGTCTTTTAAACTGGAGGTAAATAGTTATTTGTTCAAGGATAGTTGTTCAATTAACAATTAAGGTAATATTATAAAAATAAATAGGGAAGCGACTAAAAAAAAATAGAAGGGAAGAAAAACCGTACTAGGGCTAACAGTACCCTTAGTATGAATTGAGAGAGCTCTTAAAATGTCTAGAGAATTACTTACTATGGCCGATATGAAAATATGTAGGCAGTGTTCAATATTGTACAGATCTTCACACAATCTTACTAATATCTATTATATGTGAAAGTTTGTTTTGATCGATGATTGTTAGTCTTTCACGCAAAAACGGTTGAATGGATTTAAATTTAGCACACAATTTGTAACCTGGTTAAAGATATATTTTTATCACAGAAACGGGTTCCGGTGACATAAATTAAATCCACTCGCGGGAGAAATAAGCAAAGATTATTTTATAAGTTGATATATATTTAGTTTCACCTGTCCCGGTGTCTGTAATCAAAGCTCTAATCCTACGAAGTTGAATTTCTTTAGATTTGCAATAAGTTGGCAGTTTAAATTTCTAAATAATCGATATCCTACTTAACACGTTTCCATCACTAGTCAATGTTTACGTTCAGCATAGCGGGCTGAATGATTCTGTTATGAATCGAGTTTTCTTGTAATATTTTGTTTATTTTTAAAATTTCCTAATTTTTTTCTTTTGGACTGTTACTATAAACACGTCCATAATCTTACTAATTTAATAAACTAGCTGTGTCCCGCGGTATCACCAGCTTTTATTTGAGGAAAAAACCTTTTTTGCAACATTTTTCATTGATGCTGCGCTTCTATAACTCTAATCTAAACTCATCATTTCAATTTCGCCGGAAATCGAATCCCTTTCTCAGTATAGTGAACATTACGCCACGTGGGTCGAAAATATACACAATACATATAAAATAATTTTCTATCAAATAAATACTAAACATATTATACCAAATAAATCATTTATTGAAAAAAAAAATTAAGTAACTACTCTGAATGCACTAAGTAAGTACTCTGAATACAGTAAGTACGCTGAAGCTACTACTTCAGATAAGTAAGTACAATGAACAATGAAGAAGTAGGTACTTAAAAATAAATATTTCAAATACTTTTACAAAAAAAATATAATAAAATAATATTGCTCCATGTAAATTCTAGCTCTCATCGTGCGTTTTTCTGGAACAAAAAATAAAAAAATATTTACTTATAGTAAAAGAAATAAAAATGTTTGGAAAATCCAAAAGAGCACGCCTCGTACCAACTCTTTGAATGGCTTAATAAAAAAAACTATGTATCTTTTCGATTACATCAGTCGCAAGTATAAATAGAAAATTTATACAACCCTCGACATATCCTCTATATTAAATATCTTTTTTTTTATACTTCAGCCAAACGAAGAGGAATGCAAGATTCCTGATGGTAAGCAGTCATCGCCGCCTATGAACATTTGCAATACCAGAGGAGTTGCTAATAATGCTCGCCGGCTTCAAAGGGAAAAGGGATGGTATGGGATGGAAAGGATGGGAAAGGTGGGAAGATTGACTCTGGCTCTCAGGCGCACTACCGGAACTCGACAAGTCGCTCTAGACGGTAGACTCCGGCCTGAGGGTGGTCGCTAGCCAGTCAGCTCACACGATGGGAGCTTACCACCAGCGATATCTCCATTCATATCTATCTCTAATCTGTTCATTGGGACTATTCAAATTCAAAACACGCATACACACACCAAACTTATGATAAGTAGCCCCCTTTTATATTTAAAATAATAATATAAAAAAAATAAAAGTAATATCTACCTGGGCCAACACGGCGTATCCCAAAACTTTTGGCCTTCTCCGTACTCCTCTCCATCTTCCCATGTCAGTGGCATGTTCACCCCCATAGCCACAGGGCGAACAACGGCGAGACACCCGCCAATTATCCCGATCGAGCCCAAAATCAGAAGCGGGATCTCCTTTGCTATCGTTGCCTAAATTAGAAACACATATGTGAACATAATATGATATGAGGTGTATTTTCTAATTGTCTAACGCAAAATCAAAATTTGATAATCACTGAATAATGGTAGCTAAAATGAACAACAATACTTCAAAAACCAATACCCGACTGCCAAATATCTCATATATCTAAGTTGTTTGCAGTTGGCTCCTGGCCAATGAACTCTATTGTGACTAGTGTTCTATCGTGACTAGTGTCACCAATTCTTTACCATCACGCATCCTCTGTGTTCTATGTGGAACCGTCGCCCACTCTCTACCGTTACTTGTACTCTACCATCACTACTCTATTCACTCTCACTACTCTATACACACACTCTATTCTATATCGCGATCATTTCTCTACCGTCCCTTATTCTCTATCGCGATCATTTCTCTACCGTCACTAATTCTCTATCGCGATCATTTCTCTGCCTTCAACTTTCTCTACCGTCATCTTCCTCTACTGGTAGCTATCCTCTATTGCAACCACTTCTCTATCGACAGCCATCTTCTATCACGATCATTTCTTTACCGTCACCTTCTTCCGAGTCACTCTCTTTTACCGTCATCCCTCATCTATTGCGATCTTTTCTCTGTCGTCACCTTTCTCTATCTTCACTCTCCCACTAACCTCCCACATTCTCTAAAATCCCCTGTCCTCTACCGTCCCCCTTCCTCTGAGCTCACCGATCCTCCATCGTCACTTGTTCTCTACCGCGATCATTTCTCTACCTTCATCTTCCTCTACTGTCATCCGTCCTCTATTGCGATCATTTCTCTGTCGTTACCTTAATCTATCTTCACTCTCCCTCTACCATAACCCGTTCTCTAAAATCCCCTGTCCTCTACCGTCACCCGTCTCCATCACTCACCAAGTATACAATATAAGGCACGAGCACAGTAGCGACGTATCCCACGATATGGATAAGCGCGAGTCCCTGCGCGCGGACGACTGTCGGCAGCAGCTCTGCAGCGTACTGTATCCCTATGTTGTATGAGATGTTCACTGCGAAACGGCCTACTATCGCTAGAGTGGCTGATGGGAGGCCTGGAATAGATTAAAAAATCTTTAATCTTATTCTTATCATCATCACTAACCCATTACTACCCACTCCTAGGCTCGGGTCTCCTCTCAGAATGAGAAGGATTAGGCCATACTTAGTCCATCGCTGACCAATTGCGGATTGATGGACTCCACACACCTTTGAAAGTATTTTGTAAAACTCGCAGGTATGTAGGTTTCCTCACGATGTTTTCCTTCGCCGTATAATTACCTTGTAATACAAACGTGATAATTACTTTGTAATAACATGATTTCGAAAATTGCCCGCCCAGAGTTCGAATCCGCACCCCCGGAGTGCGTCCGCAATTCTCTACCAATAAGTTCAAACATAATAGGGGTAACATACTAGGGCTGAAATATTGTAGCCGCCTTTCGTTTTCTACTTTAAAAGTATGTAAAAGTACAGACACACAGACGATCACCTCCTCAACTATGCCACTTACCATAAGGTACCGCAGTAGCTAAGAAGCTGAATATCCCACTGACGACCATCGATCCGAAGGCTAGCCAGCGTCGGCCCACTCTGTAAAGAAAACAAAAATATATGAAATAAAAAATAAAAAGAAAATGCATTTTATGCTCATAGTTCCTTACTAGAGTCTAATGTGTCATGGGTGCCTTGGGCACACAAAAATACTGGCTGATCGTAAGGTCCCATTGCATGAGCTGATTGGCTAGCGACCACCCTCAGGCCGGAGTTTATCGAGACTAAGAACTACACTTTACAACGGATCAAAATCCGTCCACTTCTCCTCATAAAGTGCCACAAATATCGCATGTTTTAACGAAATTGCGTTAAGAAAGAAATCTAAATTACGTTTTATACATTATACGATATGAATACTACGCTAAGTTGAAGTAGTGCATTTATATATTTACATATCCAAAGTCAGAATCAGCAGGATATCAGCTGGGAACTCAGTGGCGGTCGCGATGGTGAAAGTGAGGAACATGTCCAGGCCTAAGGACCCGACGTTCCTCACGTGGCCATCGAAGACCATGGCGATGGACATCCAGATGACCAGGAGGAGACAGCTGTGGCGTCGTAGCCGAGGGGTTCTAAAGAGGTCCACCACCGAGTAGTTTTTGGTCTCCTGTTCGGCTTTGGCGATTTCTGTAGCTGTTTCCTGGGGAGTTTTTGAAGGTTTTAGTCTTTGGTTTTGGAATAAGCTTCTGCCAGTTTTTCTCGCATTAAACAATCAAAACCATGAATGGGGCGGGCTCGACACAGTTCGAGCGCAGTTCGAGCTCGTATTTTTTATGTTTAAGCCTAGCTAAGAGCAGGCGGGCTCATTATGATAAGGTGTTGCCGCCGCCTATGAACATTTGCAACACTAAAGTAGTCGCCAATGCTTTGAAAATAAAGATAGGATTTAGGATACACGTCCACACTTTCCGGGACAAGGTGCGGATCTTGTGTTGCCGAGCTCACAAGAAGCAGCAACGTTTGAGAACCCACAAGGACAAGCCGTCATAGGCACCGCAATATGATGGTAAGAGTGGGAAGAGGGAATCTGGCTCTCAGGTGAACCAGAACATCCGTTCAGTCATTTACGTGAATTTCAGTGACAAGTACAAAATATTTATGTAAGTATATTAAGATTCAGTTCATAAGATGAATCTTACCTTAAACTCTTTCAAAATTTCCTCCGGTATCTTCTTGCCGTTGACTCTTTCGCATTTCTTCAGTATTTCCAAAGCTTCAGTGATACGACCTTGTGATATCAGCCACCTGAAACATGTACGCTGGTGGTAAGCTCCCATCCTCTGGCCGGAGTCTACCGTCAATAGCGACTTGTCGTGTTACGGTAGTGCGTAGTAGAAGCCAGAGGCCTTCTTCCCACCCTTCCCATCCTTTCCATTCCATACCATCCCTTTTCTCTTTAAAGCTGGCGAGCATTAGCGACTCCTCTGGTGTTGCAAAAGTTCATAGGCGGCGATGACAGCTTACCATCAGGAAGAGGCAGGCGGGCTAGCCTGCCTCTTCGCTCGGCTTTAACATAAAAAAAGATAGTAACATAAGAATCTTATTTAGATTAAGATAAGATTACAGCTTACCTAGCGCTCTCAGGCACAACCCAAGGTGTGAGGACAGAGAGGACTAACGGAGCGCTGGTAATCAGGGTGTAGACCTTCCAGTCAGCCACTCCTAGCGCGATCCAGGGGAGAAGACACGCCGCGAAGGTGAAGTATACCGCGATGGACATGTTCGCGACGAATGTACGCCATTTCGGGCCCACGTATTCCAGCACTGGAAACGATCGCCACTTACATGAGAACAATAAAGCAATTAGTACAATATTATACGTAAGTTAAGTGGTCACTACAATGTCAAACTAACAACTTACAACTTACGAAATATTTACGGCGACCATCAAACCGGCGTAACATTGATGACTCTGGTGATAAAAATGTTCATAAGGATGACTACTTACCATCAGGTGCCGCCTGCCTCGTCCGTTGTATTATAAAAGAAAAGAAACATGACTCTAAAAAAAGGAGACATTAACCATGATGGTAATTATAACTATAAAAGCATTACATCTCCTTCTCATATTAATTCTACTAACGAGCTTACCAATGATATACATGATAACAAAGCAATTATCATAGGCCAATCCCACGAGAAATCTGCACAGGCAGAAAGACCAGAAGCTGCTGGTAAATCCTCTACCCACCCCCGCTACAAATCCTGCCATGTTCGTACCTGTAACATATCTGTAGTAAACATAATCATCATTACTGGTAAGGTCCCATCCTGTGACCTGGCTAGCGACCACGCCCAGGCCGGAGTCTACTGTCAATAGCGACCAGCTTTTAAAGCCGGCGAGCAATTTATATTTTCCCATATTTTCGAAAATGCTTTGGAGTACCCAAGTATGCACATTTTCGCGTGTTCTATTACATATGGCATTTTCCTCTTTGCATGATTTCTTCTGCGTCTCTAACAGGACTAGACTTACCTACAACAGCAGGAATTCTCCCGTACTTATCAGCAATCCATCCAAAAATTAACCCTCCTAATATCGCCCCACAGAAGAATACGGATTGGGCGGTAGCTGGGTAGTTGTCTTTATCGCAG
>DWNK01000703.1:0-10790 GCA_018250315.1 Hyalothyrus neleus pemphigargyra | reverse complement strand
CGCTAGTAGCAAAATATCATGCGCACTTTCATGTTTGTTGCGTCCATTTTCTGATTTCCTGTAAGATCTTGAAATTGGTTAAAAATAACCATCAGATGGGTCGTCTTCACTGGACATTAATATAAAAAAAATACTTTTTAAGTTAGAGGAGGGCACCAACGTCCAGCTCATCTGACAATAGGGGGCGGTTGTAAAGGATTGATTATTACTTCTATTTGATAAATAGCTTGTCTGCTATACCTCTCAAACAGAAACTCATGATTTACTACTAATTACGAAGGCGGCATGACCTCCCCGATCGAAATAAACTTCTTAATAATACATTACAAAATGCGAATTTTTTTGAGTATGAATGGATGTTTGTCACTCTTTCACACGTAAACGGGTGGACTGGTTTACCATAAAATAATTGCATAATGTAGCCATAAAATAATTGCAGAATATTCCATTAACCATTCTAAATAACTTTAATTGTACCATTTTATCCACTGTTAATTTCGCTCGCATCGAGCAACAAATGCGCAGACTTTTCGCAATTAAATTGACGGCCTGTCCGCAATTGGATTAAGTCCGGACGCGGGTAGATAGAAATGTGAATGCACCATCGGGTTGGTAAGAACGTTAGCAGATGGGATTATAAAAGACCGTGGACGCTCTCATTTATTTAAGACTTTAAATTTGATGAATGAATCCATATTTTGGAAACTAATTGTCGCTTAAAGTGAAACTATTTTCTTGTGTGTGCGCGTATATGAGTGTATGAAATTCATTAAAACATTTTATTTCATTGCGATAATAAGCAAAAGTTCCGTACCCAATTCCAACCAACCATACGTTGACCCTGACAACGGAACCCTAATCATGAGACTCCGCTGTCTGTTCGTCCGTCTATATGTCACCGGCTTCTTCCTACGAACTGTAATAGGCAGAAACTTGAAATTTTTACTCTGCACTATTCAAACAGGAGTCAGTAGAGTTACAATAGAGATCTCGTGTTTAGGCTCATTGGAATGGTATCAGGGAATAGAGTCTAATGACAGAGTACGAAATAGATGTTGGGAGTTTTATACATTTTTATATAAACTTTTGACTTACGACGGATAATTATAACCAACAAGAATTACTTACCATACAGATTGCAATAACTTCATGTTCTTTCGCTAAATTTGCATTTACTTTACTTTTTAAAAAGTCCTTAAATTGATTAAAAGCGTCGGGCCTAACTATACTTTTCTAACTACGTGCTCTAACATTGTTCTACTAACGTTTCTATCTAGCTGCATCCGAGGGGTAACCTAATTGCACAGAGGCCGCCGGTTTCATTGTTAAGAACGGTAAAACAGTTACTGGAGTTATATGACTCTAGAATTTTTTCCCTCAAACCAGTACAGCAGCTCTACTTCTGCTATTTTAGAAATTACCTTTTCATATTTATTCCACGGTAAACCATAAGATATTATTAGGATTTTTGCATTATAAGCTTCATACGGGCAAAAATACGAAGTTTCTTCTTTAAAAAAAACTACGTCTTCTTCGTCATCAAAAAAAAACTAGCTTATATTATTCTATTACTCTCCCCAGATTCAAATTAATTAGGTCGTTAAAAGGTGATATTATTATTATTGGTTATTTTTTCACGACTTATGATAATTCGGTATATAGATAGCTAGATTGGGCTGTAGTACTGATACTTTTATTTATGGAATAGGGAGTAGGCATTTATTCTCTTATAACAATGTAAATTTTAAAAATAGAACAGACAGAACAAACTCTGGCATAGTTCTTGCAATTCACGAGCGCAGTCGGCCCTTGTTTGTGTTAAAACGTGTACATGTGCGTTGAGGCAGTTTGCGTGGCTGATGAAACGCTGATCACCACACAGTACTGTCAGCATGTCAGATTGCATTAAAAAGCTTGAAATAATATTTATAGCGAAGTATTTTTTCCCTAGTATGCTAAATTAAAATGTTGTGGTCCAAAAACAAATTAAGCGGACTGCGCAAAAGGAGGGTAAAATGTTTTACAAGCGTATTATTTTTTTATGTATTACGCTAAAATAAAATGTTGTCGCACAAAAATATAAACAAATTTTGTACACCTCTAAACTATTATGATTACTATATCAATTATTTTATGACTCATCAAACCGATTGAGTGAAAGGATTGTGAAGAGTGAGGCATCACTAAATTCTTTTTCATTTCAGAAGAGTACCTATACTATAAAATACAAACCGAGTTGAGTTTTTATGATTAATGATAATAATCAGATATGTTTATGTTTAGTGATATTAATATAAATGAATTAATTTTCATGTATTCAGAAATGTATTCAGAACAACCACAACTAAGGGTCGACCGCACTCGTGGATTGTAAGAACTATATCATAAACAATTCGCTATAAAAATCCGAAGTGATTGTATCAACTGACGTGTTGTATAAATTGCGTACATGGCCATTCGCTGAATGTATTGTAACTCCACATCTCAAGCAGTGGGCGTTTATACGGTCTCGTCATAAATTCTGCAAAACATGAAAACAATATCTGCATTCTGGTAAAAACAGCAACAGACCATAAAATATAGAAGACATTTTAACACTTCTTTACCCATTCGTATAGTAGACATGTTATCAACGCGACTTTGTCAATGATATAAAACTTTTCTTACGTAATATTGCTTTTTATAAACCAATGTACTAATAATCGAATATAAATCTGGCTAATGTTAAGTCGTAACAGCCGCATATGGACAACAATGATATATTTATGAAACGCACTATCCCCACAGCTTCTGTAGATCGTATATCAACCAAGTTAAGTAACGTCGGGTGCGGTCGGGAGTTGGATCGGTGACCGCTAGAGGCAAAAAAGTGTAACCAGTTTCGTGCTTCGGAAGTAGGCAGTCGGTTCCGGTTGTTATGGATGGATAGCAATCGTTAAACCGTATCGGAGGCCTTATGGGCGGTATGATTCGACATACTAGCCTCTGACCATCATCACCTATTCGCATTAGAGCAGAATACTGTAAGCCTCGTGCTCACCAGTGGGCCATAACTAGGATTGCAGCCATGATAGAATTAAAAAAACAGGTAGCAACCTGAAGTCGATCTCAGGTGCATTGCTATATTGTTGCCAGTTATTAATAAGATGCATCACGAAAGCATGAAGGGACGCTTTGTGCTTAAGAAGATTTTTAACCTTGACGTAATTATCCGTATACAAGCTTCTTCCTTCGGCTTCTCTGTGGCTTGCACGATTCTGACCGGTCTTGACATAAACAAACTTTCATTGAGCGTTACAACAACCCAAGGGAAGAATATCCAATAATATTACCACTTTCTATTTTCTGTGTAATCTGAAGTCTCTAAGAATTACCAAATCTCGTCGACTCCAAAAATGAAGATTTTAGTATATAGACTTTGATCCCGCCCAGAGGATGTAATTTCAAAAATGTTGAAGCAGATGAGTTTTGTAATTTTTCGTACTAAGCAAGAGTCCGGTAATGACTAATTTCCGTACAAAATTCATGTCAAAGGGATCATCATCCATCAAAATCAAATAAAATAAAATAAAATCAAAATCAAAATCAAAAATCATCATCACCCAAGGATAAATTTTATTTCAATAAAATGTTATTATCATATTGACGAAGTGTCAATGCCGCATCATAAATAGTATGATAATATTGTACGAATAATTTTCAATATGGTTTATACTTAAAATATTTTGCACGCAGATATAAATCAGTCACAACTTTACAATATCAGAGATTTCAGCGCAAAATCACAACGGAAAATATATCCGTGAAGCTATTGCATCGTATCAAAATAAACCGATTTATGCACCGCTAAAAATACATGAAAGATTGTAGTATGATGCGTAGGCGTCATTGCCACTGACGCCGAGTTCGAGTTTGTATCTTACGGTTTAGACAATAGAAACTAAATTAACTAGTCAATGTACCAGAAGATTAAGTTACCAGTATTATGCAGTGTCAGTATGCCTAACCGAGTTGTCGCCTGCTCAAAGAATAGGCGATATCTTGTATTAAATAATATCTCACCACGTCAAAAACCGTTTTTCTATATATAAGCCAATCTAAGAGAAAGGCGAGATACCTGATGATAAGTAGTCACCGCCGCCTATGAACATTTGCAACAACAGGGGATTCACCAATGCTACACCAGCTTTGGAGGAATAAGGGATGGGATGGAATAGGAAAGATAGGAAGGGTGGGAAGAAGGAGTCTGGCTCTTGGACGCAACAACGAATAGGGTGATCGCTAGCCAGTCAGGTCATACAATGGGAAATGGGACCTTGCCGCTAGCAAATTTATTCCACCACAAGCAGAAAGGACCATTTCAGATCGACCATTAGATTTAGGCCAAGAAGAACCTCGACATGGTATCCCCACACTGAGAATTGAATAATTTGCATTTATTTATTAGATTACTTAATATGGAGATTTACAGATAAGAATTGATAGACTATACTTCAAGTTTAGTACGTTATTGTGCTGTGTGCACCAGCTAGTTATGGAATAAAATAAGTAAGGAAGCATGTTAATTATTGCGGTTGCGGTTTTATTACGTGTAAAGAAAATATGTTCTTTCTCCTGCTTTATTCATCGCCAGAGTCGTCGCACTCCGTTGGTGATACAATCGCCCATATATAAGCAAAGCTCTATTTAAATGAAAATATTGGAAAGACGATCAGATAGAAGATTAAATCTCGGGACGTCACACGTTCCAACGCAAATCTGAGTTGTGTATCGATACCGGACGGGACATTTTAAGATTCTATTATGCGGGGATAAATGATCTCGCATATCACTATTCGCAAAATCATTTAATATATTGTAGCATTTGTAGCACTTATTATTCTTGTATGTTAACATAAATACCCAAAAATACGAAGAAAGATACGACGAGAGAAGCGAGGGGTATGATATCCCTGGATATTTTTGCTGTGTCGAGAATTTGTAGAAGGTGGGTCATACGGTACCAGTTCGGCTAAATGCAGTGCTCGCGTGAGTTTTGTTTGACGTTTGTTTTTTTATACATTTTATCTCGGTAACATGTATTACCAAGACAATAAGTATCCCGTCGTTTTTGAGTGAAAGAATGACAAATATCCATCCATCCTCGGCACAAAATTATTCTATGAAACTCGCTACGGTCGCGGGTGTTAAGTACTCTTCTTAGTGCCACGCAAATCGTGTGTAACTAGGATAAAGTTTTCTCACCTTACCGAGCGATTTCATGAACATAAAAATTATAAATTAGGTTTAACATGTTATATGATATCAATTTTACATCACATCGGTGTAACCTATTTTGTTATAAAAAAATTACTTTGATTAGATTCGAAGACCAAGAATCAGAAAACATTTCAAAAATGAAATACGGAATAGTGTAAAGTTATCCACACCTGTGCTGGTCAGTTCCGGCATCAGCGTTCTCATTTCCACTCTAACTTCCGATTGCATCTAGGTTTCATTTTAAACGTCTACTATTTTCAAAAGTCTGGAAAATGTAGAAAGGTTTAATTCGAGATTAAAGTGTTGATGTGGCATGCTACATCGACTTATCTATCCTAACAGTCCAATTTGGATTGAAGTGCCAACGTATACAAAAAAGACGAATTCAATTTACGAATACAGGCTTCAACCGTCGTAAACAAACAACTTAGAATATCTTATATCCTGTGACCCGAAACAAACTACAGAACAGCAGAGCGAAATAAATGAAAAAATGTTATACAAACATTTTCAGGAGCGTTCAATTTGCATTTTAATGGAGATCTACGCGTAGGTAACAAGTTTAACTAATGGGCGTGAAATGAGGGGAGGCATCGTGGATACTTAAACGAACTGCCTCTCACACAGTTAAAATGTGCGTTTTGACCTGCATTTTATATTTTACTAGCGACCAGCCTTTGTTTTGCCAATGTATTCTCAAGCAGTGATAGCCTAGTGGTTGAGAATTGCGGTCCCGCTCCGGTAGGTCCAGGTTCGAATCCCAGGCCTCTGATTTTTCTTTTCTTTTCTTAATCGCAGCGCAGTAGACTATGGCCTAATCCTGAGAGGAGACCCGAGCCCAGCGGTGGGACAATAATGAGTTGATAACAATAACAAAATGTTCTCTGCTACTTTTTTTATCA
Organism: Hyalothyrus neleus pemphigargyra; assembly: GCA_018250315.1. Lineage (NCBI taxonomy): Eukaryota > Metazoa > Arthropoda > Insecta > Lepidoptera > Hesperiidae > Hyalothyrus > Hyalothyrus neleus. The sequence goes on along the minus strand of DWNK01000703.1, from coordinate 4,629 downwards.
CGTCTCAGGCTTTATCACGTAGTGGAGCACTCAAATGCAGTTCTGTCGCTCGATATTATATTGTGTGGATGCTGGGCGGTGTGGGTGAAATGTATATTTCATTTATTTAACTGTTCACTTCTGTCAGCATGAAATATTTGTAAAATGTCATTATGTATTTAATAGCATTGCTAATATAGCTAAATATAGCTTGAAATAATGAAATATGTCGCATTTTAACCAATGGGCACTTATACTAAATGTGGTAAGCTTTTTTTCGGTTTGCTCCCGGTGGTCTGTCTCTCATCGAGGTTAGGTTAGTCTTGGAAATTTGAATTTCGTATTGCATTCTGCTGTGAATTGTTCCAGTAAATTACGTAACGTTGAGGTATTTTAGTTACTTGCCTTCATCGTAGTGCTCTGCAGATTCTATTTTGGAACCAGACCATACATAAACTCGCCCCTATCTTGTCGTATAAAGCTTATGCGATAAGTATATTGCCAACGAGTGTGCAACTTGTGACAAAGCTTTGTTAGTGTTTCTGTATATTCCGAGAAATTATGGTAAAATTGACCCACACCCTTTTTTATTGCGATAGTACTGCGCAATAGCATCACGGTTTGAATTGCTTTGAAGAGTGTGGCTACATTCACGAGGCACATGGCTACATTTTGGCCTTGATTTGCAATCCGCGCCTGTTCTGTTACATAATATTGCACATGTCTGTTTCTATCCAATTAATTTCAGATTGGTTCGCTTGCTACTTCAATTTAAAACAATGCCTATTTTGTTTGTTCTAATAAACAATTGCTAGATTGCTATAAATAACGTAGAAAATAAAAGAACACAAGGCCTCAAGTGTGAATGTATAAATGGGGATCATGAATTGAGTATTTAATAAAGATTTTTCTACTATATTCTTATATAAAATTTATATTTAAAACTGTTTTTAATAGCAGTCCCACTACCTAGTAGAGATAAGGCAGCCTCTCTTTGTAAGGATATAAATAAAAAAAAATATTAAAAAAAATCAATATCGACTTTTTTGCCATTGCCATTTTTTGCTCTTTGGAACATTTTTTTTCCACATTCTGGGTGTGGAGCAAAAATAGGGTGTTTTGGGGCGACCGTTGGTATTTTTGCGTCAGTCTATCTTGACATGCTCAGCGAGTGGGTCTTCTGGTACGAGTAGATGCTGTTGCTTACCTCTTTCGTGGCGTATGCCACGTCTTTCTTATTGCGATGGGCGCAGAAGAGTTTTGAGAGATAAAGTCTCTCTTCCCATCCACTCTATCCCTCCTATCCAATTCCATTCGTTTTCCCATCAAAGCACTCGTGGCATTGGCGACTTCTTTAGTGTTGTTCATGTTCATCGGCATCGGTACCTCTGGTTAACATCAGGTATCATGCTGACTCTTCGTTTGGCTTTTACATAAAGAAATGTGCTATCCTTCAAAACTAATTACAAGTTGAAATATTTTATACTAGCAGCGAGAAACATGATATGAGAAACATGATGATAGCAGTTTGCCGCTCTGAGGATTCTCCGTTCGAGTTGGGCTATTTTCCATTTCCACCTAAATAATAGTTACCAAGTTTAGGTGTTTTCGTTCTAAAACTATACACACTGCATACAAGTTCCTGCGATTACTAAACAAATGCGCCGTTTCAAGATTCTTCCCGGTATCTTGTTAATGCAAAACATATGAATGCAAATCCTTGTCAAGAAAACACACAACAGCGGACATGAGTCATAAACACAGCAACAAAGCATAATTGTGTCCTCATTATGGTAAGTTAGGTAAGCTTGTATAAAGAGCGCAACTGCGAGTTTTGTTCTAACATTAACTTTATAAATTAACATCACGGTAATGTTGGGCTTCTTGTTTAAAAATGAATGTTACATTTTTGTAGGTAATTAAGTAAGTGAAGACATTCATTTCGACTCTCGTTACATTGCAGCATATAAGAAAAAAATAAAAAAAAAACGACGAAATGCAAGTTGGACTTGCATTCTTGTGTCATTCCTACTTAATTGGAATTTCTTGTAACATTACACATAATAATTATATTATTATACATACATATGCATAATACTAATAAATTTAAGGAATACTGGGTTCTTTAATAAACAGTTGTGACAATGTGTCTATTTGACAAATCACATCAGATGTAAAATTTTCTTGCTACGTAAATATTCTGCTGCAATCACCTAAATATTTTAATTTTATTTATTTAATCTTATTGTTTGTTGTTATAGCGGTTGAACTATTATGCAAAATGTGACATTTTCAAATGTCAAGCTTAGCATGTGCTCTAAAATAAGATAGTATTCAGGAATGTGTTAGGCTCATTATTTTATATAAATTCGCCCACGTCTTATTATAATGGCATCGTGGAGTTGTATTATTTTTGTAATATTGAAGTGGCTATTATATCTCAAAGTGGTGGTAAGTGGTCCCTGCACTAATCGATATTTGTAACCAGAAAGGTGTTCTTCTTGAAGTCGATAGATGCGTTTGACATTCCTAAAGACTAAGATGGCCCTCTCGTACGAGTATGTATGTAAGCCGGCAACCACTACTTTCTATCGACATGCAATAATAGCTTTAAGCTAGAAATAGATGTGATGATGGTACCTCCCTGACGAAACCGTACTGATTCTATCACCCATTCTGAAATTTTGTAAGAACAAACAAAAAATGTACACTGAAAGAAACTTTAAACAATAAGAAGATTTAATACTCACTCTCCCACACATTCAAATGTGGCAAGCGTTTAAATACGATTTATTGCGAGTACAATTACAAGATGGCGAACAAAATGGCGCGTTTTCGCCACAAAGGTATGTCAGTGTGCAGGCGCCTGCGCATTATGTTATTTTGAGTGAAGGTGTGGTCCGATAACAAAGGAACAATCAAATGCATATAAACGGACTCTATATGTATTATAACGCTTGCTCCACGTAACATTCGATTTTTGTTATTTCTTATAAGATTTTTGTTATTTTAAATATAAGAAAGGAAACTGTGCACGCTAAAGTAACAAGTTGACTACTTGTACACCGTATCACCCATATCAGCCGTATACACTTGCTGGTGGTAAACTCCCATCGTGCAAGCTGACTGGCTAGCGACTACTCTCAGGCCGGAGCCTACCGTCAATAGTTACTTGTTGTATTCCGGTTGTGCGCCTGACACCCAGATTACCTCTTCCCACCCTTCTCATCCTATTGCCGTGCCTTTGTCGGCGTGTCCTCGGGGTCTGTGGGTTCTTTTCCTTTCAAAGCCAGCGAGCATTGGCGACCCCTCTGGTGTTGCAAATGTTCATAGGCGGCAGTGACTACTTATCATCAGTTATCTCGCCTGCCTCTTCGTTTGGCTGAAGCATAAAAAAAAAGTGCGTATTAGTAAACTTAATTTATTTATTCATAATAATCTACACCCAGAGGGAACTAATACTCGTGCTCAACATGTTCTAAGTGGGAATCGTACCCCCCCCCCCCCGGCGCAGCAGTCTCGTTTATTCACTAAATCAACAGGCCAATCAAATAACAATTAACAGTCATTAATTTTTTTGTCTACAGGTCTTTTTGAGACGGAAGGTGTCAGGATTCCGGGCACGGAATGCGACTACCAGTTCAGCCGGTCCAGTAACCGGCCAACCCACGGTCGCCTGTACAGCCCCCGCTACCCGTCCATCTACCCTAATAACGTGCGATGTTCCTATCATTTCCATGCCAGGTTAGTGGAACGAGTTTCCAGTTTTTTTATACAATACACCCCGTGCGAAGAGGTAGGAGATACCCGCTGGTAAGTAGTCACCGCCGCTTAAAAACATTTGCAACACCGGAGGAGACGGAAATGCTCTGCAGGCTTCGAGGGAAAAAATTATTGGATAGGATATTAAGGATAAGGGTGGGAAAAGGGACTCAGGCTCTCAGGCGTTTGACTTAATATCATTGATACCGGAACATACCGTACACTCCGGCCTGAGGTTGATGACTAGCCGTCAGGTCACACGATACTAACCTAACCTAACCTTACCACCAGCAGGTAAGGTTCCATAAGCCTATGAAAGATTACCTATATAAAAAGATAGGCTTTCCACATTTCAGAGGTTCTTAGTACATAATACAATATTGTCGAACATATAATACAATAGAAACTCACGCAAGCAAGTTGAGCAGCTCATTAAAATTCTTATAACTACGAGAAGGAAGTTTCGCTGTAAAGGTTTTCCTCGCTTACGTTCATACTACTTATTACTTGTGTATCTAAAGCCTAAGGGCAAGTAAAAGTATATTATTATAATAATAATTCGACTATAGTTCCCGTCACGAGAAGCTGTCAATTTTGTAAACACGCATTTAGGACTTCATAACATTTGGATCAAATGAAATGAAAATAATTTTTATTATTTTATTAGGATATAATGGCGGACTAAATGTGTACATTCCAGGTTCCTATACCACAACATATTGACAATGATAACTAACGTGTAATCCGACAAATTTAAATTGCACATTAGTTTCTTATTATCCGTACATTACTTTAAATTTATTGTATTCGGTTAATTTGTAATTGTCCTAACGTGCTCCGCAGCTCAGTAGAAGATCTTTATTTATAAAATGTACAGCTTCTCGTGAT
>DWNK01000702.1:0-10791 GCA_018250315.1 Hyalothyrus neleus pemphigargyra | reverse complement strand
ACACTATTATGTCACAAAAAAAATCTTCTATTTTAATCACAAGATTACCATTTATTAGCACAAAATTATTGACAAGTCGAATTGATCGGGTACCTATGGGTACCTAACACGGAAAAACCGTTCTCACGTCTGAAAAATGCACCGTCTCTTTTCCTCTCAGGCGATTACTACTTGATTAAGACTTCTCAATCCCACACTATGTAAATCTATTGAACATGGTGAAAAAAATCTAAATCTTGGTTATGTACGGTTTGGGTTGTCATTGATGCTCGGCTTTAAACATTGTCAGAAATCTTATAAATAGTTGAAAGCGAAGCAGCGAAGTAGACGGAGTTGGAGTAAAATGCTGACCTTCTTCAGTTATGTAGTTCATATTAAATTAATTCGTCACAAATACTTGTAGGGTAACACACCGTTATAGGGAAATCTTAAATCATTTGCATTCGAAACGCCAGGATCGCAAGGCGACATTCCAACGCGAGTTGTCTCGAGGCGGAGCAGCAGGAAAATTGTATCGTTGACATAACTTCATAATGGATAAGTTTGTACTTATGAAATTGTTGAGGATAAAAAGCTTTTATCCTCAAAAGTTGTAATAAAAAACTACGTCTTATCAAACATAACTCAAGTAAGAATATACATTTCCTTGTAAGGTTGACCTTTAAATATGAACAAACTTGCGTCCGCTTCGTGTTGTATACACACTACAATAAGTAAATATCTTTTATTGTTTTTTTTTGCACAAAAACTGGCACCGTGAGCGCCGCAGAGGGCTGTGGACGGACATTTGTAGTTTGTATATGTTACATCCGTGATTTATAGAGAATATTTATATCCAAGGATACTAAGCGGTATTTTTTCTATTCAAGCAGACCCCTTTACATTTGTTAAACGTAATTTTAAATAAATTATACTTTTGCGCTAAAATTAAAACTAATTGCTGATCTAATTATATTAAATGATTACAGTTTTTTTACATTACATGTTGCGTGAAGTCGATCCGTGCCTTTTCAGTGCGGTACACTACGGGATTATCCCGTAAATACAATAATGGGTTGATGAATACAATATGAAGTATGTGTTATTGTTGAGATGATTAAGTAACTTTAAAACATTCTGATTTTAAATATTTTGAATAGTAATGAATGTATCCAAATGTACAACATTAAATTGTTATTAGTTAATAAAAACTAATTATTAATGATGATTGAAGTTTGGCAATTGAACAATAAAATCAAATTAATGAGCGTGTATTCAAGAACCTGTTACAAGCTCGGCCGCAGCGATCATAGCTATTATATACATAAAATCGAACGCGGCGGGTTCTGAGAATTCGCTCGCATCACACTTCTGCAAATAGTGGGGTGCTTATTGGAACTGAGTTATTATTCTTGTTTAATTTTAGATTTCTTTGCGTAGGATGCTTAGATCATAACCATTAGTGTAGCTAAAATCGAGAATACTGGGTTCGTTGAGCTATATAGAAAAAATAAAGGAATAAAATATTCTTAATACACACTACAAAGCCTATAACAGAACTGGTATTAAGTAAAAGTAAAGATTTTGACTGTGTTTTTGTACCTCACTCCCGGACCATGTAACTCCCGGCCATTATATTTATGGCTTCTAGAGAAGCGATATGCGCGTACCGTCCGAGGTCGCTCCTGATATGAGCGTGAAGACCAACGGGCTTGGCTCTCCATTATGGTCTAATCTAAAATAAAGAATATCACATAATTAAGCTAGCCATCAATTCATTCACTCATTCATTCACGCTGTAAGGCCACCAAGAAGACCGGTAAATTGTTTAAAACGGAAGCCTTATTTGGAAAAGGACGTAAAATCATGGTGATCGCCATTTTGCAAATACCAGTTTCCAAATAAAGATAACCTTCACCAACGTACTTGTTAAGGTAAAACAATATTCAATTCAATTTATATCCTTCTTTTAGGACAAGAGATTCTACAAATATACATAAATCATTTATGATTTCGCACAACCTTAATTTAATAACTTAAGGTTGTGCGAAACTATTGAATATCCCCTGACTATACTACTAAAGGTCCTCTCGTTGCTGTTGTTGCTTGGCGGCACTATGCATGCAACTAAAGGTTGAAATTAAAATCAAGTAGAAATCCTTTGACCGTTTTATACTAATAATAATAATTGATTAATAGAAGTTCCTTGTATCTCTTTTTAGATCTTTTTTCTGTCACGCCAAGCCAGAACGTACACGTATTAAATTACTTTTATTGCCGATCTACTTCGTACAAGTTCATTTCGACTACGGAACCCAATATATGGTCCCACGGACACTGGCCGCTTTTTCAAGGGTTTTCGTAGGTAATAGCACTAACTCGTTTTCACGGTCAAGGTGTGCGGTCAAGAATACGAGCTCAGCGACTTACATAAATACCTATGTTTTGTGTCCATTTCAATTTACATATCTTACAGTAATTAATAGGTGGACGCGTACAAAATATACTTGTCACATATTAAATTTACTTTCGTTCATGATTACCGATAACAATACAGGCAAAATGTATCGTATAGCCGGTTTAGCTTAACAGAGGGAGCTTTTGATCATTTATTCAAGGAAAACGAACACCTAATTACATCTTTCGGAACAATTAATTGGAATAAATAAAGCCAATTATAAGTTTTGAATGTCATGTATATTCTTTAAATTGTAGACATTTTAAAGAATAGTAAAATATTAAAAGAAATAAATAAAATGTAATGTAATGAAATGGCAAGTAATAGCCACGTTTAGTTGTGCTTCGCTTTTAGCCTATCTCTTAGTAAAGTGCGGATTATTAACCTTTACACACCTTTAGAAAATTGTAAGTTTTCGCACAATGTTTTTCTCTACGAATAAAGCAATTATGTTTCTATTTGCTAATATTCACATGATTCCGAAATATTAGGAGCCTGAGCTTTGCACACAAGAAACTTCGCGAGACATGACCGACAATATATCAACGAAAGCTCTAAATAAAAAAGAACGTTACAAGAGGATGCTCACAATTTCTTCGAACACAGCGTCGAGCATTCGCAGGAACTTAAATTACATTTAAAGCATCGAAAAATGCTCAAGTCAAAGACCATGAATCCTATATTGATCTGTGGCTCAAGTCTATACTCATTTTTATGTCGCTAGCCTTGTCTCAACAGGATACTACATACTTTATAAACAAGATATAAAAAGAAAAATCAATGAAATGTGAACACGATAATATTGGCACATCTAGTGCCAGCGCGGGGACCTATCTCCCTCCGCCGCTCGGCGTGAGATTAATGTCATTTTTTACAAATTTACGACTAATAGCTGGGATTTCAAAATGCGATCAATTGTCATATGTCACGTTGTCTAATCTGATTCCGAACATTTATTTATTAAAGCTGTTATAAGTTATTAATGTTGATAATAAATAAACACTGCGGCCTATGTACATCAAAATCCAACCTTAAACAGCGTTAAATTCCTATCTGACGTCACTCCTGCGATAGTCCTTAGGTCTTAGTAGACGATGATTAGACTGTCAGTTACTCTTTCAACAAAACCAAGATTTGCATTTCGAGATAAGGTTCTAAACAATTTAAATAAATAATGAAAAATTTGAGAAGTGATATTGCGTGGTAAAGAATTGCATTTTATGATTACGGATGTCCGGGCTAGAATCCCAGGAACATTTTTTGATATTGTGTGTGTAGAAGGTAATTAATTATTTCCTTCCTCGGCGAAAGAAGATCTCGTAAGGAACCTACATATCTGCATACAAAGTTCAAAGGGTTCAGTGAGTCTTGTAATGTGCACATGGTCAGCATCTACCATGGATAGATTAGACTTGACAGCTGTATAACTTCGTTCTCCTCTTTCTTGGAGATTTGCCCACTGGAAGGCAGAACAATTTGATGTTATACTAATTTATGTAGTTTATTATTTAACAAACTATAATAAATGTACAGTAACTGTATTGAAATAAAATGTCGGACAATAAATTACGTAGCAGAACAAATTTGCATATACGAGTACTATGATTAACGGGTAACAATGCATAATGTGTGAACAATGATCTCGTGGCACGCGGCGGTGAGTCAGCGGCCGGCGGGAAGCCTCGCCTCCGCTTGTTACTTCGCTTCTGCGAACCACTCGTTCATCGAGGGTTCCATTTTTCGGAATCACTTGATAACCGTCTTAATAAGGATTTTTTTTAACACAGAGCCACTTCCCACTTCCCTTTCTCTCTGTCGGATTTGATACATCAAGACTGTAAAATGTTAGTTGACGAAATATTCATTTGTAAATTTTCAGACATCATATTTTTGAATTCATATAAATATTTGTAACGTAATAATTTTTATATATTTTAAAAGGTAAGATAGGTTAACGTTATTAGTGGGTCGATATTGCTAGTAAACTTATTTTCTATCGCGAGAAGCAGTCTCATAGTTTATAATATCATATTTGAAATTCAAGATGTACGGCCTTGCAGAAATTGATTTTTGTCGGCCGGGGGAATCCCGCGGCCGCCGCCAGGATGTTTGCTCAGTCATTTACTCGTTGCGCGGGCAGGTTTACATTTGCGTGTTTTCCACAGTATACGCCACAGTATACTATTAAATAGGATTTGAATACCATCAATTCAACTTACACTTCAGACATAACGTCAATCGTCACTTTCCCACAACGCACTGCTGCTAGACTCAGGACTTCTCTCAGACTATATTTGATTACGTTGCCAACTTCAATCTGCAGTTGCAGGGATTTCAGCACATTTGATTTGAGAACATGAAGTGAAACTCGCAAAACGTCGGTTTTTTCTACTTTGATAAAAGCAAGTGTGAATTATTAATTTTTACATCTTACACGATTTTGCTATGAAACTAACTTTATCTTCGATTTGGGTATTTTTAGATTTGGGCACAATTTTATTAAAATAGCGTCCATATTATACTGTGTTACGAACATGTTTTAGGTATAACTAGCTAGTTGAACCGGCAGACGTTGTCCCGCCCATTCAGATATGTGGCGCAATGTGTTGTTTTTGGATAGAAGCAAGGTCCTCAAACAAATAATACCACTAATACTTTTAATTAAATCTCTATTGACGCTCTGCAGTGACGTTATGTCAAAACAGGCAACTTTTGTGAGTTCTTAAGCACAGTTTATATGGGAAATTAAATTGCTGCTTTTACTATTTTCCTCACTATTTCTTCATATTTTAATACCCTATTCCCGATGAAGACAAATAAAAAAACATAAAAAAAATAAAAAATTGGTCCAGCCGTTCTTGAATTATAAGTAGTGTAACTAACACGACTTTGTTTTATGTATATACATTTGTTATCATATAAACAATACACTATTATATAATCCATTAACCTCTCGGCTGAAGAAGACAGCGGAAAACCGATGGATTCAGAGGGCACAGAACCGGTCGGATTGGCACAAATTACTGGTGGCCTATGACTAGCAGTGGACCTCTAAAGGATGATGGATGGATGAACCACTAGGCTTTCATTGCTATTGATACAATACCACTATAATATTGGCCAATGGGCCACATCATGTACATTACGTATTACAAGTACTTAGCGTAATAGTTTTGGTAAGAACACTACAAGCCAGATGATTAAATCGTCTAGTTAGCTGCATTTGGGCTTTTGCCAGACACTGACAATGGTGCAGACTGCAGTTATGTTCATAATGGGTCCGTCGTACCACCAACTTATTTATTGTTCCTTGAATTTTGCATCTAAAATGTTATGTTAAATCGGGTAACTTTGTATATTTGCAAATAAATAAAACATGCTTGATGTTAAGGTTTGCGTTTCTAGTAACCTAAAAAGCGTTTTGTTTTTAAAATGTTGTAACATTGGTACATTACAAGTAATTTTATATTCTCTTAGTATTGTAGTCTTCTCTTTAAATATATTTCGAAACATCACGAGGAGTTCTTAGGCATATTCGTTAATTCGTTTATTTTCAATCGTCATTTCATTTTTGTTCAACGTTAAAGTAGAAACAAATTGTTCTAAGCAAGAAACAGGTATTTGATTACCTGTTTCTAGCATAGAACAACTTCTTTCTACTTTATGTATGTTGTAGACCTTCCCGCAATTTATCAAATATTACGACCGGATTCTGAATGACGCTATCAAAGTTTTCTAAAATATCCTGCATATAATATACAAGTTACAAACAATAAAACCGTACTCGCTCACGAATTCTTTCTTACCATCGAACAATATTGTTATTTACTAACATTTTCTAAATATGTAGCGTCCCTTTGCGTTATTTTTATAATTTTTTGATGCCACAGTAAGTGGCCACAGTATCTAATACATACTATGATAGACGGACGGACAGACAGTGTAGCCTCAGTAATAGGGTTCCTTTGGCACACTTTGGCTACGGAACTTGCGTTATTTTAAGCATTAAGTCCGCCTTTTGTCCATTACATTTTTTTATGGTTCAAAAAGTTTTTAGGGTTTATAATAGGGTCCGATAGTTTTTAGGGTTTATAAATAAATAAACCTTAAAAACTATCGGAGCACGACCTATCTCCAGATAGCATAAAGCCTAAAATATCGCCATTACTATTCATATAAGCTTTGCAGTGTTACACTACATTAATATTTGAATTTAAACAACAATAATAATCTCTAAATTGCGTTCTACAATTCATTATTGTTTCACTAAGCTTCCTTGAACTAATTCGCGACCTCATTTCGTTGCGACGTTCCTCTCCCGAGTATTATATTATGCAGATGTTATTTGAACAGTTTGATCATCAAAATGACCCTTATATGACAGTCGTTTGTAGTTTATCTCAAACTCCATAAAATATAACTTTATATCACACTGCGAAAATAAATTAACCTAAATTATGATCTTTGTGTAGGGCAATCATTTTATTTTGTTACTTAACCGATGCATTTTAGTATCGTCATGCTCAATAAGTAAAATGGTTTTATCAATCTAAGGCATTGATCTGACTAAAATAAAATTATGGAGCGTAGAGAAATAGACTTATAACGTGGACTGTAGGTAGTCAAAATTCGATTTAGGTAAATTAAAACTTAATTAAAACGCGCCTCACGATTATATTTCAAAACACGAATTTCGACATTACTGAAGACAAACAATCTTAACACTAAATTAATAATAAACACCATTCAACAAAGAAATAATGAAAATTACCTAATTCCTATATTGTTTTAAAAGAGCAATAAACCACAAATCAAAATAAATTGTCTGAGAAAAGAAGACACATAGCTTTTCCGATAAAAAGGGTAGAAGTTAAGTGAACATGATTTGAAGGAACTCAAATCAAAAGTTACGAGTACGAATCTCGGCTTTTTGTATGACAAATTTAATTTATGTGACAAGAATGACATCCTCATTCTGTGCTGGATTTATTTTTTATTTTATATTTCCCGTCAATAGCTCAATGAGGTTTTTATATAAAGTTACTGAAGTTTAAGGAGATCTAAAATGACCTCAAAGTAGTCCTATGTATAACTTTAAAAACTAACATCTTACTACGGCATAGAAGCATCTAAGAAATAGTCGAGATACTGTTGTAGGTCGTATACAAAAAGGATTTTTTTTCTGTGGCAAGTCCGCCTTTTTTCATTCAAAACCTCTCTTCGACCGATTGATAACTCATTTGCCAAAATAGTTATTCAGCTACAGCTTATTCGCTGGTGGTAATTGTCTCCTGGGTCTTATAAGTGTCTCCTCGTATGGCTTATACATACTAAAAGCAATCAAAAATATATACAACATAAATATATACATAACCATAGTCGGTTAAAAACCCTTTGTATATTACCAAAATGTCAATGTCAATTATCATTTGAATTACACACACAACGTTTAAAATCAATACAATCTAATGATCGAAGAGCGTTCCACAACAAACAAACAACTTCCCAGTTTTGATTAAAAGAAAAACAATTTAAAATAACTTGATTTGCAGTATAGTACAACTTTAAGATCTTTTTCTTAAAATTGCTTGTTTGAATCCCACAGGATTTAAAACGCCTTCCCGCAGCAATCAGTCTTATTCTCATTACACAGCGAAAACCGATAGTAAAGTTTTATGCAATTAGAAAAATACTTAAATAAAAATTAAATTTATGTTTTATACAACGTAATCACATTGATACACCGATTACATTTTTTTTGTATTGTAACTGCAAATGTTAGTTTCTTGGTACTCTACTATTGTATGGTATAACTACTCTACTGATCTTCATGAATTTGTATATACACATTATCAGGAGTCATGTATACCTTTTACCCAGAAATAAAATACTATTCCCGATGGACAAAAAAATTTTTATGTTGTTTTCACACTTGTTGTGTATATTTTAAAAATGTATATTTTATTTGGTTTCCTTAAAACTGCGGAGAACCCAAGGAAATACGGCTTAAGTGAACGTTACCTGAGCATTATTGAACTAAGGATTAGGAATACAATAATGCTGTTAAGAGTGAAAGTCTTATTTGTAAACAACAATTCTTAAGGTCTTATGGTTTTGGCGAGAAAGAAATTAGTATTATATGAGCTGTTCAAAACCAACATGAAAAAATCGATTAAGTCTTGGTCAATGACCAATAATTAATAATTAATAATTAAAATAATAAATTCCATGGACCTATAATTTAAGTTTTATTTTTAATTTCATTCATAACAATGTAGCTATTTGGTTTCAATTTGAAATCTGAAAATTTATATCTCCGTTCGTTAAGCAGTTCCGACCCATATCTCCGAAAGATCTCCGATCAGAAACTAGATCAAACCTACTCTAGGTTTGATCTTTTGTAGGTTTGTTTAGTTAGGAACACAAGATTTTGTTAATTTCATTGTCGGTTTCATATCTGAGGTAACAAACATTAAAATAAATCAATAGTCACACACGTCCTTTCTGAAGTCAATTAAAAAGTAGATTGGACCAAGTTGAATATAAATTCGGGATTCACTAACCCGGAATAATATATGCAGTATGTAGATATACATACAAACCGAGTAAACTTGCAACTGAAACTAATGAACCGTACCGACCGCCGGCCCGGTGTCAACCGCAATACCCCGCTACTTAATAAATTGGTACATATCTCCATTACCACCTGTTGTGTATCCGTATCGATATTTTATAAGGTGTTGACTACATGAGAATTATGAATAGTATTTATGTAAGAGAATACTACCTAGACTAATCTTATGAGTAATATATAAATACCTACCCATATGTACTACAAATATAAGTAAAACACTGTATAAAATATATAAGAAAATCTTGGATTTATCAGATGACAAAAATTTTCCTTCCATTGTTTCTCTTAAGTAAGCTCTCCGACTTTAGCCTGCTTAGGTTAGAAATAACGTCTACTTTATAATAATTTATATTTTGTACTAAATATAAGTATAGAAGTGAATATTATAGTAAAGAAAAAAGAAAGGACATCCCGATATGATTAGTGAGTATCGTTAGATAAAGATCATACGTGTACATACGAGTATACCGACATTGGTACATCTGGATATATCGTATGAAAATAGTTCTTGAATTACTATTCTACTTTTTTAACTTTGACTTTCGAATTAAATGGTAGAATCAGTAATTCCAAATTATTCCGCTACTAAAAATGTTATTACTACGATATTAATTAGAATTGAAGTGATGCTTAAAAACAAGTAAAACTCATGATTTAGTCCTTATTTAAAATAAATAGATAAAACTCTTTGCTCCTCCGGTTGGAAGTATAAAATATCTGCCTAGTTTGGAAAATAAAATTATTTTTATCGGATCAGAGCTTAACACTGTCACGTATCAAATATTCATGCCGCTATAAAACATTATTTTTGAGTGTCCGTAAATATTTAAAAATATTTAGTAGTTTTTAATAATTAAAAGATATAGAATAGTACATTATTAACATTTGTTTACTACCCGTGATTTTGTTAGTAGTGGCATAGATTACTTCAATCAGACGAGACGTTCACTTGAGATATCTATTTTTTTTTAATGCTTCAGCCAAACGAAGAGGCAGGTGAGATATCTGATGGTAAGTAATCATCGCCTATGAACATTTGTAGAGGAGTCGCCAATGCTCGCCGGCTTTAAAGGCCAAAGGGATGGTATGGGATGGAAAGGATAGGAAAGGTGGGGAGAGGGACTCTGGCTCTCAGGCGCGCTACCGGTACACGACAAGTCGCTATTGACGGTAGACTCCGGCCTGAAGGTAGTCGCTAGCCAGTCAGCTTACACGATGGGAGCTTACCACCAGCAGTAATCATCATCTATTACAAAGAAACTACCTTAAGACTGACTGTGGTGTTCAATTTGTGTAAGTTCTATCCCGGGAACGTAAACCAAGCGTCGCTGAGAAGAAACATGACTACCATATGCAATATCGTCATTCAGGGTGAGTGGAATTATTACACAGTTAACTTTGAGTTACTTTATGAGCTTAAATTACCATATTTTTTTAAAGCTATAAATCACTCTACAGCGACTAGAAGATCGGTGTAACCCGTTACCAAAACAATTTTATTGCAGTTCATTATTCAATGTTATTACTTCGTCAGTGAGCTGAGGAACGTTTTGTAATAAACGTAAGTGCTTAAGAATTGAAATACGGTGGCTTCCAGTCAATATTTGGAGCAAGGGAACTCGGCACAGGCAATAAATTTTCAAGTTCTCGGCAAAGTATGGATATATTTATTAAATTTTGCAGACTCAAGAAATACTGCCGAAAATTTGTTTCAGTTTAA
>DWNK01000701.1:0-10792 GCA_018250315.1 Hyalothyrus neleus pemphigargyra | reverse complement strand
CATGTTTGCTCCTTGTAAAACCTGAAAATGTTAATTACTTTCCAGATACTTGAGTTATTCCAAAATGATGCTCCATTACCAAAGTTTGACAGTAGAATCACGGGTAGCGAGACCGTGGACTCCTTCCTCAATGAAATTATAGCAATAATCATTGGTGACTATGTCACTCCATGGTATGAGATTTTGACCAATGATGAGGAGTTCACTTCACATGCAATAAAGCGCTTGGTAGTATCTGCCGGAGCCAATGTTGCTAATAGGTGAGTTTTGTTTGGTTTTGATTTTAAATACATTTGACATAAATACACACTGGATTAATTATTGGGACTGGGATTATGATAAGGGACCATTTATAAATGATGTTACACGGGTTTCGTGATTGTTGGAGGCCTGCACAACCTTGTCATATATTGGTGACCCCATTTGTATCTTTATATGATCCAGAGATAAAGTAATTATCATATATCATATATTATTATCTTATATTAATGATCATAAATTGATTTAGGAAGTATATTTTGGTCTGCTTCATATGCCAGAAATATGGTCACTGTATAAAATCATCAAGCTTCTTAAACAAGACTGTTTATCTCAATATTATCATTCGTTTTTTTATTGCTATTTACAAAATCCTACAATATAAACACATTGTAGGGTAAAAAGCGTGGACTGGATACAGCTCCTCTCAACAAAGTTTCCTGAAGAGTTGACAATGCATCTAAAGTTATTCAAGCAATCCAGGGTAAGGCTGAAACATCTTCAGCTAGTGAGCGCCAAAGAGGTGGCCAACGGAAGCACAAGACAGAGTCCAAAGAAACAAGAAGAGAAAAAAACTCACAGACGTAATAAAAGCGAAACTGATATTCCTTGGCCACCAGGTACATTTAATATTATAATAACATTATTTTGGACTTAACACATGTTTACTTACCATTCAAATTATCTTTACAGAATTTATTAGCCTAATGAAAATAACAATATTTTTTGAAAATCATGATTTTTATGATCATATGTTTTTTAGGTCTAGTTAAAAATTTTTTTTTTCAAATTTTATGTCTACAACTTGAGCATAACCCGAGATAATAATTATTTCCGAACTAGAATAAATTGGGAAAAATTATTCTTTTGTTTTTATTTTATAACAATGATCTTTCCAGATACTCAAACATGTGGTAAATCAAAGTTTTATGACAGCTCAGAGCATTTGAGTGGCAAAAATTTGAAGGATCTCTTTTTCGATTTGGAGTGCTCACTAGAGAACAACCAATTATGTCGTGATGTATATTGTACAGACGCTGAGAAAGAATATGGTAAGTTACATTTTATCATTTAATTTTCACACTTGTGTGTAATTTGTAATTGTGGTACTCAATGTAACTTATATAATACAATTATAATTCTAACATAAAATTATTTTTAGCTTTACTATGTGAGGTGTCAGAAGCAGTTTTATACTTGATAGCCCCTGAAGAGGCGTGGCGTTGCCATGCGTTGAAGATGCTTCTCATTGAGCTGCTGTCGTCTGTTGTATTGCGACCGCTAATTAATTTACTGAGCGACCCTGATATAATTAACAGAGCAATTATAAGGACTGTAAGTATTGTTATCATTGTTAGCTAGAGGTAGCAAATGTCGACGTAATTCATATGGTAGCAATGCAGTCAATCGTTGTCTGTAATCAAACTCAGTTTGTTTTTTTTTTAAAAGCAGTAAATAAGTTTATAATGTAAATAATTCTTTATTAATTAAATTAACAATATTTGTTCTATGACTTACAAAAAAGTAGTAATATATAATATCATTATAGAAAAAATAGACTTTGTAATCATTAGGTAAGAGTTTTTAATTTTTATCTTGTAATTTTAAGAACATAGTCACTTTTGTACATACTAGTAGTCGATTTTAAATTAACTAAACAAGTTTCAAATGCGACCTTTAAAGAAATATAGATATAAATATTAAATAGTTACTATTACTTGCTGGTGGTAAGGTCCCTTCGTGTGACCTGAGTGGCTAGCGACCACCTTCAGGCCGGAGTCTACCGTCAATAGCGAACTGTCGTGTTCCGGTAGTGCGCCTGTCCCTGTCAAAGTCCCTCTCCCACCCTTCGAGCCGGCGAGCATTGGCGACTCCTCTGTTGTTGCAAATGTTCATAGGCGGCGATGAGCACGTACCATCAGGCCTGCCTCTTCGTTTGGCTATGACATAAAAAAAATATATAATGTTTTTAATTTTATTTTCAGTGTTGCCGAGACAACTGCTTATCATCCGAGTTGTTTTTGATGGTTATAAGAAGCTGTGTTGACGCTGAGGAACTTGATGCTACCCTAGAATTAGTACAAAAAGACATACAGAAACTTGTAAGTTTTTAATGGTTATGTAAACGAGATTCTATGTTACTAGTTTTTGCGTATCCTGAGTGCCTCCTGGTTCTCAAGCGTTGCTGCCTCCTGTTGCTGCGTCACGAAACCTGAGCCTTGTCTCGAGCGACATACACATAAAACGTAAATCCCATCTTTCCCTTCAAAATGAAAACATACTAATGGGCATGGTCTATAGTATAGGAAATATGAAAGATGGTCCCATAGTATTGGAAACGTAAACGCGACTTAAATTCTATTTGAGGTCTGATTCAGTTCGTTGAATTTATCACAATAAAGGAAACAATTAGGGACTCATTTTTTGTTAATTGATTTTTATATCCTCTTGTTAAATAAATATCTTGTATGATTTTCAGCATTCAAGAGACAGTGCTGGCGAGTGGGAATTACAGGATCGGCAAAAATTGTCGTCGTTGCAGTATTTGACTCGAATTATCCAAGCCAGACGAGCTACTTTGGGACCACAGGAAGGTACGTAATTATTAATTACGTTCATTTGTATAATCCTATCTTACTTGTTAGTGTTGCTAATATTATAAATGCGAAAGTTTCTTTGCATGGATGGATGTTTGTTAGTCTCAGTGACACACCTATGAATTTTCGATATTATGTGCGTATTACAAATTAATTAATATTTACAATTATAATATTTACTTTGACGGCGAAGTCAAATAAAAAAGTGTGCCTACCTTACATACCTGGGAGCTCCGCATCATCTACACTTCTATATCTGTACTAATATTATAAATGCAAAGTAACTGTTGGCTGTCTGTTACGCTTCCACGGCCAAACTGCTGGACCGAATGTAATGAAATTTAATGTGGAGATAGTTTGAAGTATGACAATGAACATAAGCGACTTTTTTTTTCAAAAATCTACCCCTATGAGTGCGAAGTGGGGGTGGAATCATTATAATCGTTGCGGCGATGCCTCGGGCGGGAAGCTATTGATTTTATAATGTTAAATGGTAGAACTGCATATGGCTAGCATGTTAATTTATGGATTAATCTTTCTACTTATATGAATATAATAATAATAAATAATAGATTCATAAAAAGGGCATAATGCTTCTTTATTTATTTTTTGAATTTAACCCGATATTGCTATGAATTTCAGGAGCATCAAACTCTAGCAGCGCTGAGAAAGTATCGGAGGAGGTGATGCGATCCTTGAAGTTCATTCGAGCCACCGCTGCATGGCGATCAAATGCTCAGTACTTGCTTGAAATTGAGCTCAATGAAGCAGGTACAATTAGTTACTAAATTCATAATTTTTTGTAATAGAAATAGTCAAGGACTTACAATGAGCCTGCAACAATCATTGTCCTTGGACATAGTTTGTGAGGCAGACGAGATAGCTGATACCTGATGGTAAGTAGTCACCACCGACTATTGACATTAATACACCAGACGAGTTACCAATGCTACGCCGGATTGGAAGGAAAATCACACATTAAATGTATTTAATATTTATTTTTAGACGCAGCTAACACATCTAAAGCAGTAATCGACAACCTCCGCTCCTCAGCTCTGGAACTATGCGACATGTATTTGTCACCCAACAGGCCTCCAGTGATGGGTATACCAGAGAATTGTCATTCGGAGCTGGTGAGGAAAATTACTACGGAAGGCGAGGAGTTCACGAATAATCCCGTTGCTTGCTTCGACGAGGTCCAGAAATGCGTGTGTGATGCTCTAGAAGTAAGTAAAGAACAGAGAGAATATATTTTTTTAAGCGTAAGCCAAACGAAAAAGCGAGATATCTGATGGTAAGTAGTCACCGCCGCCTATGAACATTTGCAATAACAGAGGAATCGCTCATGCTCGCCGGCTTTAAAGGTAAAAGGCACGGGATGGGATAAAAACGATGGGAAGGGTGGGAAGAGGGACTCTACCGGAACACGACAAGTCGCTATTGACGGTAGACTCCGGCCTAAGGATGAACGCTAGCCAGTCAGATCACACGATGGGATCTTACCACCAGCATATTTCCTGCAGCGATGCCGATTTCTGCATCGTAAATCACATCTTTCTTTTCAAAGTTATGTTCATATGCGGCGCTCGCTGCATACCAACCTCCTTCGTCGTTAGGTTTAAAAATAAGAATTTAGCGGAAATTAGTAATGTTATTATTATTATTTAGGATGACCCGTCATGGCAGGCTGACTTTATGATGGATAGTGAAGATAGTTCAGACAAAAATAGCAGGTAAATATGTATTATTTATTCATTTTTCAGATTTAAAAAAGTTTTTAATAAATGTTCTATGTCAGCTTATCAATTGTTTACCAAAATTAATTGGCTTTACACCTAATAAATAATTAGGTAATAATTGGTGATTTTTTAATACACATTTTTTAAATAAGTTCTTTAAAAATATACTCTCACTTTTAAATAATTAATTTTTTGATAAAAATGTTCAATTTAAAATTTTGACCTTATTTTTTAATAATAAGCAAACATTGATAATATTATATTGAAAGTATAATGGACAAGACAATGTTAATTTGTATTAACAATATTAAAAACTCAAAATAATTTGATTTACAGTGACAATAAAAAGGACACGAAAACAGAAAAGAAATATGGCGGTAAGACTTCCTATTACTTTAACAAAACCTTCAACTTTATCTTGAACTTTTACACAATAATCAAATATATTGTGCATCTACTTAATAACTACTTAG
This sequence comes from Hyalothyrus neleus pemphigargyra, assembly GCA_018250315.1. Classification (NCBI taxonomy): domain Eukaryota; kingdom Metazoa; phylum Arthropoda; class Insecta; order Lepidoptera; family Hesperiidae; genus Hyalothyrus; species Hyalothyrus neleus. The sequence continues at coordinate 5,725 of DWNK01000701.1, read as the reverse complement.
GAACTTGATAACTTATTAAGTTCGTTAAATTTTATTTGTGGATTTGTCCAGCGCCATCCTATTATATACCATCAGCGATACCCTACGTTTGCTAAAATATATTTTTTGTTACATGTCTAACCAAAAAAAAAAAATCCAAACACACGCAACATGTTACAAACATGTAATTACAAACACAATTTACTCACACGCAGACAAATGCAAGCGCATAATGAAGACGTGTCTCAACCAGTTGCCGAGACTGTTCTACAAGTCCAAGTACAAATATGACTTTCAGAACAAGTCCTCGACATTTCCACGTTCGTTCAGCCGGCGGACGCCTTGTAACAAGAATCACACGATACCCAAATGCAGTAGTTTTGGTATTGTTGTAATACAAACAGATTTATTCAATATATTCAGTTATAGATGCGCCCTGAATTTCTACTCTATGGTTTATTAGGCTAGGACCACATTGGGCTCGCTTTCGCATATAAGACGCCTGTATCCTTAGTATTGGTTTGTAAATCGCGAAACTAACTCGGTATCGATAATTTGGCGATTTAATTGCCCTCTTGTTGATGGATGTAATGCTGTTCTTAATCGATCAAAACATCAAAATCAAAATCGATAGGAAATAGTGTCATTTTACACTTATTCAAAATCGAGAGGTACTTTGATGTTGATATCTTTGGGCGTTTTTCATTTCATAATTCAAAATATTTTACTATAATTACAACCAATGGGTTATTATTTAGTCCGTGCATGATGTGGGTGAAGGATCAGTGTTACACAACTAGAATTGTTAATGTTAATCTTCGATTAAGTTTTAGAGAAGTTGATAACGATTTTAACGTTAAAATCCTAACAAGTTATGATTATAATACGATAACGCATCATTATTATATTCTAATAACACAATGTAATAAAAATGTCTGGTGTCTTATAAAGATAATCTTTTTTATGTTGTACCTGAATTTCATGAATTATATTCATAAGCCTGTATAATTAAGAGAATATGTTTGCCCCAAATTAGAAAAAACTCACTAATAATTTTCTTTTAGAATTTGATTTGCCAGTTTTATTTATCACTGCATTTATTTAAGTATTGTGTTAAAAGTTCGAAGCTGTAGAAATAATGCAGGGCGTATCTATGATTTAAATCTATTCAATAAATTTTAAAGTGTGTCCTTATCGTAAATAGTATAGTTTGAGGCTTTCAAAGGAGTAATAGTTAGTCATAGAGAGGTCTTAGATTTGACTCTGTAAAATAGTGAGCGAGTGTTTATTAATTAGATAGCTATATAAAAGGCAAATTATCTTCTATCATGTATATTGTAACGTAAAAAAACATTACGGCACCATTAATACGTAATAATTTTATGAAAACTTTATTTTGTATAGTAAAATAGTTAACAAGAGGAATAATTTGGATCCAAAAATAAGTATTTCGTGTGTTATCGTGTATTATAAATTGATTGATATAACATTACATATGTATTATATTTAAAGTTGAATTTCACTTTTAGATAGTATTAGAGAATTGAGCTCATATATCTCGTAAACAATATTTTATGGGTATTCCGATATTTATTTATCACTTTTGTAGGCTTAGTAGATCGAGGGAGTGTTATGTTATAAGATATTAAATAAGTTGACCGTAAAACTGGCAACATTAAAATATTTCCAGGTGAAACTTTGTTGCCAGTACCTGGCGCGAGACACAATAGGTCGCGCTCTGATATTGTTGGGAACTTTGCACAACGGATGGTCAACGAAAGTGCTGGTATGTAATTGAAACTCTATGAAATTGAAATTTTAGTTGTCCAATAGTAATCCTTCTATGGATACTATAAATATAATCAATACAATATGAAACAATACAACATATATACAATATGAACATATTCAAATTTTTTACTTATAGATATTTTACGCCACAAACAATGACGATAGAAATGAGCACTGCACTGCACTATTTTTTTGTGTTTATTTCAAGCACTGTCGAATATCCCGGCGCCTACGTCAATTACATTGGTCGATACAAAACACGCGGAATCGTTCAAGAATTTCTTCACGTTAGATATTGGTGTGGCAGTCGTACCTCCCTGGTCGAATCATACTGATTCTATTATGTTCATAAAAATAATACAATATTTGTGATCGTTTTAGGTCCATCAAATTTATCATCGACAAACTCTAGCACGTTGTCATTATCGCATACAGAAATAAGCGAAAGAGCCAAGAATATTATGTCACCGTTGTCAGCTTATATCATTGAAACAGGTAAGTTAATAGTTAAACTTTCAAATCATATACCCATTTATTTACTTATATGTATTTTCTCGATATTTGTATCTACTGTTTTATGTTACTTCTACGATTAGTATGTGTGCCGCCAGTGTATGCACATAAATATATTATTATGTAATACAGTAAGAAAATAAAGTCAGTCGCATTCACGCGCTGCTGCGATTAACTCGTCTTTCATTAATCTCATATTTAAATAAGTACACACATACATACTAGCACATACGACGCGATAGTGGTGACCCCGACGCGATAGTATGAGTCATTCTGAATGATCTAAAAAAGGTTACGGAGTGTCCATAACGAAAAAAAAAATTGTGTAGTGAGTGTTTTCTTGAACTTGTCTTTGAATTAATCTTTCTTGCTAAACGAATTATTGATATTCCGAAAGACCGATTTATTTAAGTCGCAAATAACGTATCACACGAAATGGGTAACGGGTTACGGATGATGGGTAACGGGTAACGGATGATGGGTAACGGGTGACATGACGATGGGTAACTGGTAACAAGTATTTTTCTTGTTAATCTTACGTTTTACATTATATCTGCATATTATCACGTTGTTTCTTTTTGATAATTCTAAATATGTGTTTTTAAGCTCTCGTTCAAGACAAGGGGCGTACATTTGGAATTTATGCGATCGCGGTCACAAGAGCTTCTGATAACGAAGTGTGGCATATCTACAGGCGTTACAGTGATTTTTATGATCTACATTCAGCTATTAAAGATAAGGTAGGTAGATAAGCAGATATTATACATAATATAATAGCAGTGATAGCCTAGTGGTTAAGAATTGCGGTCTCACTCCGATGGTCCGGGTTCGAATCCCGAAAGCGCGAACTTTTGACTTTCTTAATCATGTGCGTATTACAGTGCGTATGTGTTTGTGAAGTCTACCAATGCAAACTTGGCCAGCGCGGTATAATCCTTCAAATGGATGGATGACAAGGACCCAACGTGTGACTTGATTCTAGTGGTAAGGTCCCATAGTATGACTCAATTGGCTAGCGACCACCCTCAAGCTGGAGTCTACCGTCAATATCGATTTGACGTGTACGCGGTAGCGCGCCTGATAGCCAGTCTCTCTTCTCATCCTTATTATCCGATCTGTAAATTTTTCCCTTCAAAGCTGGGGTAGCATTGGTGACTCTGGTCTTCCAAATGTACATAGGTGATGGTGACTACTTACCATCCTGGATACGTATAAGATACCTCGCCTGGGTCTTTATTTCGCTTATACGTGCAAAATAAAGATTTAAAATTTTTTTTTGCTCGCAGTGGCCTGAGTTAGCCAACTTACCGTTCCCCGCCAAGAAAACGTTCCAGAACACGTCGCGTTCCGTTCTCGAGAACCGAAAGAGGATGCTCAACAACTATCTACAGAGTCTGACGAATATTTCACGAGACTCCCGCTACATGGCGCTGTTGTCGTCGGACTATCTCGGAGGCTTCCTCAGTGCGGAGATTCAGACCGAGAGGCATGGTAATACGGTAAGGGATTCGGAATTAGTGGATTTTTTTGTGACACCAACCATTTTTTTATATCTTGGGAGAACTCACACACGGCAATCTGATCCCAAACTAGGTAGAGTCTATGCTATGGTAACCAGACAACTGATAAACATACATTACATATATGTTTCTAAATACATACTTATATAGATAATATACACCCAGACACAGAACAAATACTCGTGCTCATCACACAAATATTTGTTTTGAGTGATAATCTAACCCACCACTCGCGGCGCAGCAGTTAGGTTCACTAATCACTAGAGCAACAAGCAAATCTACCATTGGTAGAGTATGATGGAAGCCGTCACTGGTAAGGCTTGATTCTAGAAGTCCAGTGGGAAATAAAAAAAGTTGGGAGTCGAATCTCTTTGATGTTTACTTATGACGGCACATTTGTAAGGTTAAAGAAAATGGAACTTCACAATTGCGCTTCATATGAGCCAGTCGTTGTGGCCATATATCATCATGATCACAAATCATGTATGATCAGAAATATATCATCATGATCACAAATCATGTGTGATCACAAATATATCATCATGATCACAAATAATGTATGATCACAAATATATTATCAAGATCACAAATAATGTATGATCACAAATATATCATCATGATCACAAAGCACAATCATAATGACAAAATTATCTTTTATCAGTTTTAGTTCATCGTAATTTGGAAGTATTTCGTATCACGACCCTCATTAAGTATGCACTTTTTGTGTGGTTTATACGATTGTAGTAAGATTAAAATAATACTGATATTAAATCAGATGATAGTAGTAATCCCTATGGTTTTTATTATTATTTTTACATGTTTTATTATTGTTCAAACTTTTAAAAAAACCGATGATGTTCATGCCTCATAGCAGCTGTATTTACGGGGCGACACTGCAGCTGTGTTTTGATTTAAAGGGAAACAGAGGAAGAAATATATATTATATCGATCATATATCCGACGTTGTTAGTACATTTTAAAATGTGCTGAAACTTTAACAAAAAATTACAATATTTTTGTGAAAATTCTCTATTCGTTTAAATGCATTTAAAATTGCAGCTTCAAAAGCTCTGAAGTTCGCCTACAACTTAAAAAAAATCCAAAATTCGCTTTTTTAATAAAAAATACGCCTATTTAATTTATTATCGTAATTTGATTGAACACTTAATTGAAAATAAAAAAATATTAATTGCAAATAAAAAAATATTTTCAATATAAGTATTGTTTTGTATGAGTCTTATTGTTCATAGCCTGTCGAATTGGAATACCGCAAAGTACCAAAGGTATGTCTTCTACATAAGTACGAGCACGTACTTTGTGCATGCTTATATGTCCAAGTATTTTTTAATATTTTACATGCTTATTTACATAACACTTTTTAAATAAAATTATTTTAAATATCTAGAATTAGTATCTTTATATGTGTATCTAAAATGCTTCACTTTTAATATGTTTTTACATATAATTTTCAAGCCTTTTTTTATAATATTTGTCAATTGAATTACACAATTGCATGCTTTTTTTTCGTCAATTCAAGCGTAGATTAATAAAAATATCTTGTAGATAAATAATCAATTTGCGAAATTCAATTGTTAATTTATTTGTCTTTTGTAATTGTAGTCTATAATACATGTGTTCAACATATAAATAAAGTTTTTAGAGGGTATTTTTCAAATATTTTGTATCTATACATGTAATAAAATGTAACAGAGAGTCTGTATGCTAATTAGTGCGTCAATCACGTAAAATGCACTATACTGATTTTGATGAAATTTGGTATTGTAGTGGATTATATTCTCGAAAAACATATATGATACTTTTTATATGTATATATTCATATATTTTTTTTAGTGCTTTTACTTTAAATACTTTTTTAGTGCTTTTGAATGTTATTATTCCTTCAATGTTATTATTTCTATTTC
>DWNK01000700.1:0-10794 GCA_018250315.1 Hyalothyrus neleus pemphigargyra | reverse complement strand
TGTAAACTTTCACCTAACAAATTTTCAAGTAAGAGGAAATCACTGAACAAAAAATGGTTGTGCATGTTCGTGTGACCTGCTGGCGTAATCCACCACGGTACAGCCAGCTCACTTTATTTTTTGTCTTCCAAAAATTACATTAACTTTCATTTAACACATTTTCAGACGGGAGGAAATGATTGCAAACAATTTTTTTACGTGGCTGCCGCTTCAAGGTGCGGCTGCTGACGCTTACCATACTACAATTCATAATACAACTATCTGAAGCATTTCACGAGATATCGCTTGAGAGGAAATGACTGCCTAAATATACTATCTGGCTCACGGACCAGAACCAAAATTAAAATAAGACACTAGTCATCTTAAAATACCACATAATCGCTAAGATACAATTCATTGAACTTGCAAAACACATTTGCAAGCTACTTCAACAATAAAGTTAATTGCTGGCAATTCAATTATATTAATGTAATTCTACGTCCATTCGCTTACTTCTATTGTAACACGATTGAATATCCATGTCTATAAATCTATTGCTATAAATTCAGATGTTTATGTTGTAGTAGTTTATGTGGTTGCGCGATTTTGACGTAGACTTAATTTTATAACGTAGACGTACAATTGAAGCTCGCTAAATTCTAAAAATTTACTTTAAAGTAATTATGAGAAGCCATAAGAAGTCATATTATTATTATTTTCCTAGTACTTTACTATTATCATGATTAATTTTTGATTGAAATAATTAAAAAATGAAATGTACGTCACGTAAAGTACTGTAATCTATATAAATGACTATAGTCTATCGGTAAGTTACGCGCGTTTTTGGTAGTATTACGTAAATTTACAACCTAAGATACACCTAATAAGAAAAAATCCCATTATTTACATAATCGAGTCGAATCGAAGAGTACTTTACATTGTGCAATCGATCGTACAATATAAAAACCAAAAGTAATAGTTACAGGATGTATGGCAACCTTGCTTTTCATTTGTCTTAACACTATAATTTAGTGTTCAGACAAACTACGACGTATCCATGCTAATACTCTTACGAGTACCAAAAGATTATCTGTGTATTGACGACCAAACCGCTGGTCCGATTGTAATGAAATTTAATATGATAGCTTAAACCTTGGGAATGAACGTTAGCTTTTTTCTTATAGAGTGGAGTGTTAATTGTTATGTACTGGAATTATTAAATTAGAGGCGTGTAAGCCCCACGCTAATTTAATTTTATAAATATTAATATAGCGATAAGAAAATACTGTCAACGGCTAAATCGCACTATGATTAAGAATCGATCAGATACATCATCCCTGAGTACTAGCCTATCACGTTTTTAGACTATAATATCAAGCGAGCAAAGTCACAGGCATACATTAGTCTCAAAATATAAAGTGCTCTTAACGGATCGCAAAAAGCCCGCAGCTATGCACAAGCGCATAAAGTAACAAAGAGGCGTCGCGATGTGAGCGGATTTCGTAATCCTGACTGACGTTTGGTCGGTAATCGAGCTGAGGTACTAATAACCGATGTATTATTATAATTTGCAGAGACAGCGAGGTCGATGGCGATTGACTTTAAACATTTTAGAGGGGGGCCAGTTGCTTTGTCCGTGTGTAAGTACCTATATGTTTATATTATTTTATATATTATACGATAGATATGTAGTGAGTCTAATCCCAAGCACGCATTGAATATTCAATATTACGTGTGTATCACTAACTTGTTATTCGCTTTATCGCCTAAGGAAAACATCGTGAGGAAACCTAAATACCTGAGAGTATTTAAATTATAAATGTTCTTAAAGGTGTGTGAAGTCCAATCTGCATCTGCCCAACGCGTTAAACTATGGCCTAATTTTCTCATTAGGACAGTACGGGCTGATGTTGATCCGATAGATAGATTATTAATAATATCTATACCAAGAAGTGGTGCATAAAAAAGATTCGATCTATTACAATTTGTTAAATAGAAAATGAATAGACAAATACTCTGAAAACATTACCCTCTTTTCAAGGCTGTCAAGTAAAATAAACATTTGACAAGACTTAAAGTACGAGTACTTGTTGCTTGTGGCGCATGCTGATAAATACGGCCGGAAATACGTTTAAGTGGCGCCTTTTGAAAAGTAAAATCGGCCTTATAATAAACCAATAGTCCGACTATCCCGATGAACTGAAAATAAAGGCAACACCACATTATTACTCAGTAATCTCGACTGTAATGGCACCTCCCGCGGCGTAAGCACCGCCCGACTCGCAATTACCGCCCTCTATGCCGAAATTTATGCGAACAAACCCAAATGATAGGGCGCCTTTACTGATTTACGATCGCTCTGTTGTTCTACGAACGAACGGGCCAGGTACAAAAACTAAATTGTTAAAGAACACACGAACCGACCGATAGTGACTAATATATTACAAAGTTCCGATACATATGTCTCTACGAGTAGGTGCGTTTACTGGTGGTAAAGTCCCATCGTATGACCTGACTGGCTAGCGACCACCCTCAATTTAATAGTAATTGTGTACCGGATTCCCTCTTCCCATCCTGATGCGGTGTTTTCGGGTTATCTACGGGACCTATAGATCATGACCTTGGACCTTGTCCCGAGGGGCACATGCATCGTAAGTCCCTTCTTTCCCAGCTTCTTTCTTTCTTTCTTAGCCAGCTCGTAATAAAATATGTTACATGTTTGAAATGTAATAAACAATCTTAATACATCTATTGAATAAATTATGCCATGAAGGTAAAAAATTTGGAGATTTCCATAAACATTTAGAAAAATTCATAATTATTGTCGAGAAAACTATCGACAAAAAAAGACAAGCTACCGTGTTTAAATAAATGCATTAACTTATTAACGAGTGATCGACCATTAGCTGAAATTCGCCCGCAATGTAAATCTCGTAATATTATTCATAAAAAATATGGAAAAAAATGTTTTTCAACTGTAATAAACTGTTTTTAGGTAAATCTATTAATATTAAGTCTCTCACAATCAACATAAATCCAAAAAGTGTTTATGATCATCATCAGGCCTTAAACTACTATATCTGGGTTCGTGTCTCGAAAAATGAGACGAATTAGGTCACACACATTTATGAAACTGTCCGAATTTGATAGACTTTTGTAAAATTTATCCATCTCCCATCTTTGAGAGCTTAATCGAAATCACAGATACGTATACTTTAAGGTCGTGGTATTCGAACTCGGACCCCACAGAATAAAGCATCAATCTACCGAACTATCACTTGCACACTCAAAACGTTTACACAAACAAGTACCGTGGCATCGCGTGTCCTCGGAGCCGTCATGACTCATTTGCGAAGCAATCGTCGCTCCAGTGACTAGACGCGAAAAAAATTCAAAATCTTTATTTCCCGAAGGCCGTACACGTCGTGTCTGTGCTTGCGGCAATTAAAAATAATTAGGGAACAACATGGCGCGTTCTTGGAAGGACCCGAGCATTTACATATGCCGGCCGCTAAGTATAAACTAAATCGGCCGATTAAGGGCAATAGTGGATGAAGAGGGTACAGTTGATGCCTTTTGTTTAACGTTCCAAATTTAACTGCTCCGCTGAAATTATTATTTGAATATTGCTCGTGTTTCTTAGTAGTTTGATGGACGTTTCGCCGGGATTGTTAATTTCGCTTTTGTTTGTTATGGCTTTTTCTGATGTTGAAGCAAACGAGTGCAGTGCAACTGATGGAAATTAACTCCATACACAACACATGAGTTGTACCTGGACCGATTATAGATGCGTTCCACTCCTGAAGTTTAAAAAGGTATTTTACCCAGTAAGTTACGTTACGTTACGTGTCAAGCTAGTGGATTTTAAATATAATATAATAAAATGTCATGTACAGTATACATATTTCAAAGGATATTGAACATTCGATCCCGGTTATCATCGAAGATTACACTCGTCAAGGGCCTCATGATGAGGTTTGAAAAGATCTGATGGACTGTTGGCCACTGACCAGCATTTTAACCATTTTTCACTAAAGGAGTGTGTTCTCCGATTGTGAGGAAAACTGTAGACAAAGCAAAAATTATGGTATAATTTTATCAAAGCGTACTTTTTCTTCCAAAATGTATATCGTTATTTTCTCCGAAGAAAAACAAAGTTGACTCATTTTCACACGCTGCATTCGTTCCGTGAATCATTCGGGCAGTGGGTCGTGTTGCATATTACGGGTACATTCCGAAACAGGTTCGCTTCTGGTGGGGGGCCATTCATTCAGCCTTAGACTTGAATTTTCCTCCTCATTCCCTCACAACAAACAACATGTAAACACCCTTCAGATCACAAGGAAAAATAAAACTTATTTTTTGTAACATAAGATTCATTATTACATGAATTAAGAAGTCGCTTATGTCATGCTAAATATGAGCGATTGGTTGTAAATTTCCAAGTAATTCAGCGCTTTTTGATCCTATTAAATGTGAGTAAGAGAAAGTGCTATGATTTATTTTTTAAGTAGAAATCTTATTTTACATGAATCATTTTCAATGACTCTAGCACGAAGGTAAGTGACGTAGGGGTTTTTTCATTGTCTCCATAGTACAATTTATCGGTATATCAATTGATCATAGAAAATATAATCTTATTTATTTTTATCTAAAAAACAATTTCAAGTACCTAAGTCTTCTAGAAGTAAGCTTATCCTAAAACTTTATACGTCGACTACTTTGAAAATTTATTATATTTAATAGAAACCAGTAATTTTGGCATGAAGTCCAATAATGTTTGGAAATTATATTAAAGGTTTGTCCTGAAATTCATAGCGTTAATGTAATGAAAATGAAAAACACCCCAAAGCTAATAAAAAATCGCAGATAACTAGAGTTCACACCCGGACACCACGAAGTAGGCCGCAATTCATATCCACTGAGCTATAACTGTGCTCGTCCTCTATAAAAATAAAAATTATAAGCTCAGTCACATAACAAAGTGGGTAAATCAGTGTAAAACATCCTATTAAAGAAAAAAACGCCTCACAGCCGAGTAACCTTATAGATGTATGCAGTTCTAACTGAGCGGTCAAAGCGGTCTCTCGCTCGCTTTGATCCTGGCTCCTCAGAGACCTACAGTATCTGTATTTATCTTACCTTCAATAGTGTATTCATTGGTACAGATAAGCTTGGTATTACATTATATGTGAACGATGTAACACTCTTGCAGGCTGTCTAATAACTAAATATGTAAATAATAATCATAATTAGTTAGGTAATAAATAAATCTTTAGACATTTCACACACGGCCATACGATCCTAAAGTAGGCAAAGCTTGTACTACTATGGTAACCAGATAACTGATAATCCTACATACGAGATATATTGCTAAATATATAATTTAAATCCAGACACAAAATAAATACTTGTGCTCATCATAGATACTAATATTTTAATATTAAGGATAATTAAGAATGATACTAATTAGATTTTTTCTAGCCATTATTATAGCAAATAGTTAAACTGATTACAGACTAAACTTTAAGCTTAAAAGTTTTGTTACTAAATTCAACAATATAAGATTTATGTGTGTACAATGAATAATCCTGCCTTAATAACGCATAGCGACTTTGGTTGCGGAAAATAAGCGTGTAAGTTACTCGTTAACCGATTTAGAACCCAAAGCCTTTAATATTAAGATCGAAAGTATGTTTAATAAAAAATCTTTTCATTTATAATCTGGTTACGATGTTTAACCGCCTAACCGACTGAGACGGTAATGGGTAGTAATACTATTAAAAAATTGCATTTTTTTACGGTACGTACAAGACGTGTGATTCACAGTAATGGGTGAACCATTGAATTTCGTTACAAATGTGTATTCGTCTGTACATGGTCTTTGTCAGAAGCTTGTATCAACTAAAAGGACTTTACGCTGTGACTCCTTTGAAAGCTATTCAATGAGAAACATTGACTACTGCGATCTTACTTTTGTAACTCCAGGTAGAGCTTACTGTTGATAGCTGTATAAAATACTAATAATATATTTGTAAAAAACGTTTTAAATAAAAAAGTGAACCGACTTCAAACAACTACAAAGTAAGAAACAATTTAAATAGGATATTTGTTGAAGTTTTATATTTAATTTAAATAGGATAGTCATGACAAAAACGACTGCTATTTCTAAGGATTTCCTCCGATTTCCCGGAAATCCCGTTATTAGATCCTGATATGATGGATATGGGAACACCACAAAAAATACCCCTTCAAATAAAGAAAGATTATTTCAAGTCGATCCATAATTGACGAAGATATCACCGAAAAATCATTTTATGCGCCAGCATTTCCCCACAATTTTCCTCGATTTCCCTAAGATCCCATTATCAGATCCCGCCATGGTGTAAATGGGACCAATTTGAGAGTATACCCTTTCAAACAAAAAAAAAATTATTGAAATCGGCTTAGGTACAATAGACGCAGTTATGGACGCACATACAAAAAAAATACAACCGATAATAGAACGTCCTTCTTTTTCGAAGTCGGTTAAAAAACATTTTTATACAACCGTTTAACATTGTGACAAAACATTGTATTTGATTTTTCAAACCTCTCTTAACGCCAAGTGCGGATTGGTAGACTTTAAGCACATTTGAGATCTTTTTGTAAGAATTCCCGGTATGTAGTTTCTCTCGAGATGTTTTCCTTCATCGTGTAGCAAGTAATAATTATCTTTGTAAGATCGATTGATTTCGAACAGTCAGAGGTGCGCCACCTAACATTCAAACCTGGACCCTCAGAGCGAGTTCGCAATTCTCAATAACTACGCTACCACTTCTTATATTGTTCTTGTCTTGTAGCAACTAATAATTACTTTGTGATGACCGCATGATTTAAAACAGTCAGAGAAGCGCGATTCGAACATGGGCGCACCAGATCAAGATCACAATTCTTAACCATTAAGCTGTTATGCTTATATACTTTATAAATCCTACACGATCTACACAAGGAAGAGACCGCAGAGAAGAACAAGCATTTTTATTTGCAAAACACTTTTTTTCAAAGACAGTTTTTAGTTACTCGGTGGCATTAAACCCAGTGTCAATCTGATTTGATTTCGCGTATTGTAATTTCAAATGTAGGTGCGTTTACCTTTGGAGCTCTGATCTGCGATTCAATCGAGCAGTTGGTGGTGAGGTCATTGTATCACATTTCAGGGACTGAACACTTCTGGAAGCTGTCGTTAGGCAAAACAGATCAATATATTTTGGAAAATAAATTTTAATAAACTATAGCGCTACCTTAATTTATAGCTATTATTTTGGGTATTACCTTATGTATTTATTTCTTTAAATACATTGGACACCACATTTCTTAACATCAGTCAACATGTATAAATTGAAAATTTATGACGCTCCCGCCCTTTCTTTCTTGCCTTATCATCACATTTTGTATACTATTACCGTGTACTAGTCAAAACAAACAACCAGTCAAAACACAAAACGCGACCAAGTAACCTACGAGACTAAATAAACCAGATGAGAAAAAAGAAAAATGTTTTGACATGTTCTAACTCTACTTGTAACAGCGCAAACCACTTAGCTATTTCTTTTGCACGCTACTAGTGTTATCACATTTCTTATGAACAGAGCGTCTTACGTAAGCAAATTCTTATTGCACCCTCGCGTCTTAAGTTCTCTCACTGCGGTAAACTCGAGAGCGACATATTCAGGCTACACAAAGGCGGAACCTTGCTCCACTTCGGCAATAGAGACTATTAGGACCTGCGTTTTTTCTGCGTGTTTGCGACTTGTCTTTGACTGTACTTCTTTTTGCAAACCAGTTTCATTTTGTAGGCACTTAAGTTTTCTTGGGATCATCATAATCATCACCAACCCATTATTGTCTCACTGCTGTGCTCGGGTTCCCCTCAGAATGTGAAGGATCATAGGTCAATCTACCGCACTAGCCAAGTACTAATAGGTAGATCATAGTAGGTTTCCTCACGATGACCTTCATGGTACACCAAGTGATATTTACTATCTAATACGCACATAATTTAGACAAGTCAAGGGTGCGCGCATCTGGGATTCGAACCCAGGACCTGGCTAGGACCCCCAGAATGAGTGCGCAATTCTCAACCACGCGGGTTTCACTGCTTTTTTAGAATTTTTCTTGAGATACGGTACATTTTTATTGTCACCTGTCTGGTTTGGGATTGACTCCGGATAAATAAAGAAGACTTAAAGTACTCTTCACCAGACTGATACAACACAAATTAACAAAGATAGAGGTTAATTGTAGATAATCTATGCGATTTTGATGAGGCTCCTCAATGCCCTCCTACGAGGTCTGCCGATCGAACGACTGCTATTTATTTATTATTACGAGTATTACCATTAGTCGAAATTGGATCGTAATGTAAATCTCGTTCGCTGCATGAATGATATTATAAGTGACTTTACGTCTAATAGCAGTCACCCATCCAATTCTCGACCGTGTGCTTTACTTTGTAGAGCGCACTCTTGTACTCTGCACGCGGTAAGTTTGAGAGCGACATATTCATACAACACAAAGGCAGAACCTTGCTCCATTTCCGTAGTAAGGGCTATTAGGATATGCGTTGCAACCTAAGGCATGACGTCGTAAGAAGATCTTTTCATGATTTACTTGAGTAAATACGCCTTTTAACAAACATTTATGAAGGTTTTCGTTCCAACTCGTTATTTTTGTGAGGTGGAATTGGAATTTTCCGTCTTGACTGATGCCCTTCTAGAGCACAAAAAAACCTAATAACTTCTGCATTAGAAAGCACTTAATACAGACTCCGGTAGGGTCTTTCATTCTACAGCCAAATATAATGGTGAACATCCCAGTTCAACGTTCCCGCTTCCTGTGAGCTCACCGTATGTAGCTCGTTCCTGGTGTTTCAAGTGTTCATCTGCGGCGGTGAATTTATTTTCCAGTGCTCTACTCGTCGCTTCGTCAGACTTAAACATAAAAAAGTAGACATCAAAATAATTAGACCAAAATGTAAAAAAATACTATGAAACCTAATTCTCACGATCTGGCGATTTCACCGTCGTTTTAAGAACTAGGGCGTTCAGTGTTCTTGCAAAGAGGCTGTGTCGTGCTCGTACGGCGAGGTAAGTTGAACTTCGCGCTATCTCACTTGAATAGTACTGGAAGTAGGTTAGAGCTCTTGACATTACTTGCTTTGTAATCTGATACACTCTAGTCACTCCGTTCAAGTTGTAGGACTTCAAATGCACTGAAACAGCTTACTGAAGTATACGCTGAGGGTTAGTGTGATATCCATGCTCGGTGGTATTAAGTTCTTGTAGGACTTATGTAATCTATGGACTTTTTATACTGAGTCCAATTAGTGATGTGTGTTAATAAGCTGATAAGTGGTTAATTCTGCCTCCAATAATTCTGGTTTAGGTTTATTGAAATGATGTGCATTATTGGAAACTAGCTTCTTCATGCTTAAAAAGTAGTTTGAAAATATAAAAACGCCAATAGATGGCGTTAGCAGTGCATGTATTGAATACATTTTTAAGTGTTGAACATATCAAACGTTAAAAAAGTAATGCATTAAGTACATTTTTCTCAAGGGTAGAAATTATTGCCATACCAAATTTCATCAAAATAGGTCCATAAACCGTTACCCGCCTTCCAGCGCAGTTGGATAAAAAGATACGAACGTGGTCCTAAAAGGTATTCCGATATAAAAATGCTATCGCACCCTCTTGTCTCAATGTCACTTGTACATAGCGGTGACACGTGGCCCCTTGTGGAACTGGGGCGCTGACGGCGTGCACTGCGCTCACTTCAACGATGTTGAATGTAGGTTACGTGCATCGATATACCGAATGGCTGAGACATCGACTCCAGTGGTAATTTCCGGTCTTTCAGTCTGGGTGCCTACGAGCCGAGAGTTCGAGTGTCAAAGGTTACCACCACCACCTACCAATGACTTAACTCGGTGTACAGTCGCCTGATAAGTCCCAAGATTGCCGAGGTTTATTATAACCTCGGGCAACTTGGGACTGGCTGTTCATAATAGTTACTTGATATTGGGCGACAGGGCCCAATATTAAGTAAGCTACATACTTAATTGCTATTACATTTTGTAAAAAAAATTACATTACAGGTTATATATATTATTAAAAATTATATTACATTACAGGTTATTTACCTTTTCATCGATTGAATGTAAGACATTCATTCAACGAAAAGGCAAATAAACTTCATCTAACCTTCATCTCTAAAACTTGGTAGAACTGTGTCGGATGCATCACCACAGCTACCAGCCACATCTATAAGGTGTCTTATGATTCAAAGACTATGTAGGTATACAAGACATATAGTATAAGTATCTAGTATTTTCTGTGACTTTCATCATATCACTTTAAAGTCTCACAGCTGGCCATCTTTTAGAATGAGAATGATTAGCTAATAATCTACGCGCCAAGTGCAATTTTGAGAACATTTTATAGTACCCAAAGATATGAGAATATTTCCTTACCATGTTTTATTCCACCATTAAAGCAAGTGCTTATTTTTATGCCGTCATGACTATTACCAAAACTAACGACGTCTGGCAATTCAATTCAATTCAAGCTAGGATTAATGTTAAAAGTCACAATTTAAAACCACTAGACTTTGTTGCGGATCGTGTGAGCTGACTGGCTAGCGACCACCCTCAGGCCAGAATCTACCGTCAATAGCGACATGTCCTGTGCCGGCAGTGCGATTCCCACCCCACCCTTTCCATCCTTCAAATCACATCACATCCATTTTCCCTTCATAGGTGGCGGTGACTACTTA
>DWNK01000699.1:0-10794 GCA_018250315.1 Hyalothyrus neleus pemphigargyra | reverse complement strand
ACAAAATGGGCACAATAGGCACAATAATATCTGTCTTTATACTTCACCCCATTACCCTGAATAGGGTCCTATTGAATGCATCAAGACCATGAATTCGAGCATACTGTCGGGGAACAATGAATCTAAATAACCATTAATATGTAATAAATACTATGGGGTAATAAAACCGTGTAGGGAGCAAACAAACAAGTGCACAGTTCAACCCCAAAGCGCTGAGCGGCGTTAGAGGCCCATGCGTGAAATTTTCGCAGGGGACAGAAGCGAAGTCAGTCCGAGTTTTGCCGATAAAACCCGATTGGTTCCGCTCCAAATGCCGACAGCTGCTGCATTTCAGATATAGGGGTTGCTCTTCATTAGTGTAACTTGTCTCGTCTCGAGATGGATGTTTGTTTTTGGACAGCGTGAGTTCGTGCTGATGGTTTCTTGATGATCTATGAACTTTATTTATTAGGAGGGACGGAGACGTGGGCGGTTCGTTGTGTGTAAACTGTGACACGTGATTCAAGAGGTGAATGTCACCTAGTCTGATGCCAATCATAATCATTGCTATATATTATAATAAACAATACTCGTGGATCTGTCATTGGTATTATTGTGTCAAATGTAAAATTAAGTAAATGATGATTACACTTTTTGGTCTGTAACGAACGTAATTTGGATGCGACAATACGATTTCTACATGAATACTTAAAAAAAAATAACGCTAAGAATCCTAAATAAAATAGCAGTAACATACACTCAAGCTAGCCTCTACCTAGAACAAACAGTCGTCTTTTTCCCTTTCAAACCCGAAAAGACAAATATTGTAACCTTGCAAAAGCAACAATACATCAAGGGCCGAGTCAAACAAAACGAATTGAGTCGAACGTAGTAGTTTCGTTTAGTCGCGCCCGCGGATTAGTGAATTGTAAAAAAGGCTGGGGTCGGTCGGACCCGACGTGTTAATTACTGGGGTTGGGCCGGAGGGTTAGAACAGATGAAAGTCAATTTGCTCCAGGGACATGATATGGCTCATTTCATCGGCGCGACAAGTGAGGCACCTGCGCTTTTTCTCTGCCCGGGGGCGTTTGAATGTCCTTTGTGCTTTTAACAAACAATCGCAAATAGCATTTTTGCCCTTTTGTAAAGCTTATTGAGGTTTATTTAAGAGATCTATTTTTATTGGTACCACCAAAGCGGTTCTGTCTTATTGCTTAGTGTTTGCACTTTTATAGTCTGTTTTGATTTGTTTTTATAAGAGGGGTACTTTAACAAGACGTTTAATTTCAGTCCTTATGCAACGCACCTAGGATCGATAGTACTGGGAATATTACTGTGTTTGAAATATTACCTTTAAAAAGAGCAAGATATCCATAGGCGGCAACTAAGTACCTAAACATCAGGTTAGGTACATACTCATTTGCTACTTCGAGTTTTTAAAATGTTATCATCGTTTATTGAGGAAGTGATTGTTTATAGATACTATTCAAATAAATACACGTATAGATTGTAGATATTGTGATAAGATCCGGATTATATATAGTTTTAAATTAGCTATTAAAGACACCAACAAAGAAAACAAAATAAGTAATTTTTTCAATACCTATATACTATTCTTTACTTAATTTTAAAACAATACGTTTGCTTCCAGATGAAATAAAGTTCGGAATCAACCGCTTAGTAGGCGAAAGAACCGATGAAGAAGAGGAAGAATCCCATCAAAATGAAACTATAAGACAAGAGGGAGTGTCTCCAACATCTCGATGTGGAAGCCCATGTTGGGTGCCATCGCCTCAATCCCCTCGATCAGTCCGCTCTTCCTCTCCCGAGCTCGAAGTGGATTCCCCACCATCTTCACCTCGAAGACCTCCAGATTCCTCGCCTCCATTAAAACGATCAGAAGCCTTTTCCGTCAGCGCCCTCCTAAGACCAGACGCTCCAAGAGTACAACCTCAAAGGCCATTCTTGTACCCACCGCTGCCATTCGCGGAATTCCTGAGAGATGCTGGCAGTCTTGGACTTCCAGGATGGGGTGGCTACAGCAACTTGTATCTCCATGCTGTTCAAGCGGCTGGTCCAGAATTACTAAGATTGCGCGCAGCTGTCCTAGGGGCACCGAGTCCTCTATCAAGGCCGCTGCCTATAGGAGACGTATACTCCTGTGTCAAGTGCGAGAAGATGTTCAGTACGCCTCATGGATTGGAAGTGCATGCCAGAAGATCTCATAACGGCAAGCGTCCGTTTGCTTGTGAACTGTGTAGCAAAACCTTCGGACATGAAATCAGTCTCAGTCAACATAGGTGAGTTACATATTTTTTTAACTACATATTCAAGAGCAAGTTTGATCAAGCCACTTACTAAATACTTACAATGACAAATAAAGATAATCTTAACTATCAGTTTTTTTTGTCATTGATAGCAATTATTAATATTATAATAGCATATCACATCATCTTTACTGACAAATAAGTTAAGCTTTAAGTGATAATGTTTTAGTAGAGAACTTTACATGATGCAAGAGGAAGATGAAAAACAACTTAATATTATTGGCAAAGAGTATACCTATATACAATTTTTTGGATATTTCCTTGTGTCTAAAAACCTTTGACTAAGTATGCAAAAGCTCACGAAGGGCTATTTGCTGTTAAGTAGTCACAGCTGCCTATGAACATTTGCAACATCAGAGGAGTCGACAATGGTACGCCGGCTTTGCAGGTAAAGATGGGATTGGAAAAAGGGGAAAGAAAGAATTTTCCTCAGCCGCAGTATCAGCCGACAAGTCGCTATTAATGTTGGACTCCGGCACTGCGAGTGGTCACCAACCACACGATGGAACCTTACCGCCACCAAAATACGTAAAGTTCTCTTTCTAATTCCATCCCTCCCTCCAGGGCGGTCCATAGTGTAGAAAAGGTCTTCGAATGCAAGCAATGCGGGAAGACCTTCAAGCGCTCCAGCACGCTGTCCACCCACCTTCTCATCCACTCCGACACGAGACCCTACCCTTGTCAATACTGCGGGAAGAGATTCCATCAAAAATCTGACATGAAGAAACATACCTACATTCATACGGGTAAGTTCTGTTACTAATAATATATTGATATATATTGAGTTCTATTACTAATACTGTACTCTTTATTTTAGCCTCTGACTTTTGCTTTTGTTCCACTGCTAGATTTCAGTTTTCTCTCAAAATAACAAGGATTGAAGACTTATTTTGTTCGATAAAGTGAGATTTCGGGTCCGGGCTATGGAGCTATATATGCGAGATGTTGAGAAAAAATTAAGAAGAAAAGACGTTGACAGAAACATCCATTGCGTGAAATTAGTAGATTCACTTAGATGTTTTTTTAAGTACACCTAATGATAAGTTATCACTGACACCCATGGACCTTTAACGAACTCTATGTAGAACAAGAGTCCTATCTGAAGTCGATCACAGATGCGTTGCAACTCCTAAGGATTAAGATGCCTCATGAGCCAAAATGCACACTTTTCTGCTGAAACACAACAATTGCATGTTATACTAATTAGAGAAATCGATTAAACTAATCAAAATAATATCATACTTGATAAGAAATTACACAATTCTTTTGAAATCATCATAGATCATAAAGCCGATTGAGGGTCAATGAATCTAAATTGTCATACAAACGTAACTCATTAGCGCGGGCAGTTGACGAGGTAAAAAATCCACGGTTGCCGTCATATAATCGACCAATCAAAGCGTGGCGTATACGTGCACTATCCCTGATAATGACCAATGACTAAATTGAGGCAGTGTTTTTAAACTACTATTTGTCGTGCGAGAGGAAGTGCTATGAGCAATCAATAGGCTTCATTGACTTTGGAAATCCTCATATCCGTAACCACGCTGTTACAAAAAGGTCAATATTATCATTCGTGCAAACTTCTGCAAAGTTGTATAACAATTCCCAAATTTCCACCACAACAACAGCTTAATTGCGAAGATTCTGGAGATAGCTAGCCGCAGCGAAGGCTATAACTCAGAATAAACTGCTTTAGCCATTTAGGAGGCCACATAATTCAAAACCACTGTCAAAACATCTTAAATACAGCCACGATGAGCTACTGGTTTCAATAGCAGCGATTAAGCGAGGAGCGATAATTTTTCTCGGATCATTAATAAAATGTACGTATATACGAGTATATTTCAAAGGTAAAACTTGTATAGATAAACGAGGCAGGTACAATCTGTACAACCTTAGGCCTTATAATTGGTAGTGAAGCAATTTTTAAGTCGCGGTTGGAGGAGTCATTATCGGCAAATATAAAAACGAAAGTAGTTGGCATTGCATTAAATAAGTGTTAATAAAGACACGTGATTAGCGCACAAATTAATAGACAGGCTTACAGTTTTAATAAATGTATAAATCACGATGGTATATGATAGCCCAATTAACAGTTTAGTGTTCAGGATTAAACTTCAGATAGAGCTCTTGTTTTATTTTAGTCTATCACTAATATCTATAGATGGGAGAGACTTTAACACATGTTCAATTGCTGGTTCTATTTAATTTAAAAAACTAATGCTGCCATCATTTAACTATAGTATAATGAAATCGCATTGATTGAATAACACTCTATTTTCGCTTCTCGCCTTTAGTCAAACCGCTAAGAGGTCGTATAATTCAAAATGACTGTCAAAACATCTTGAGCCCCTCTCAGCGTAATTAACGAACATTAACACCTAAGACGAGGTAGGCGTTTTGTAAAGGGAACAGTTTGTGGTATGTTATAACTTTATAAGGGCGATTTTGGTAAACACATTGATACTGCTTTAGAACATGGAGTTAAATTTTAAATCTACATCAGAATAGGCTCTACAGGAGAGTTCCTCAACCCTTTATTGTTCCACTGCTGGGCTCAGATCTCCTCTCCGATTCAGAAGGATTAGACTATAGTGGCCACGGTGGTCAAGAGCGAATAGATAGATATCATACACCTTTAAGGACATTTTATTTGAATTTGAATGAAATTTGATATTCGAAATTTGTATTGATTAATGAAACCTTGCGAATATACCTTATTGTATGTTATTTTATTTTATTTTGTATCACAGAATATGAATTAGTTATTAATACGCCCAAGATATCGAAAAAATTACAGGTCTGTCTGTAAGGAGAATGCATTTCTAAACCACTAGGGTATTACTGCTTACGGAAAAGTTACTTAAAACATTAATATTCGTAGTTTCGTAATTTTCGTAGTTTATTAACTTAAGTTACATTGTAGTGCGTTAAAGCCACAAAACAGAATCCATGCCCTTTAATATAGAAAGTATAATACATTAGTACCAGATACAATATTCATAGACTTTTAAAATACAAATAGATTCACAGCTAAAGGTACTTAATATAAATGAGAAAAGGGATATAAACACACCGACCGCAACAATCACAAGAGCGCTTAAGGGTTAAGCAGCGGTCGAAAGGACCGACGAATCTTATCCTGCGAGTTAAGTGTTAGTGAGACTACAAGGCGACCGCGATATCTTATATTCATGAAGAGCTTATACATACACGTTCATAGAACTATCATAAACAAAGCTGTTGTAAATATTTTAAACTTGTCTCCACCTGCGATTGTTCGCTTCGGGTTAATGATTCCTAAGTAAAATTTGTCCTAAGTGTTAATCCAGGTTTTAAATCTGTACTCCAAATTTCATCCATCTGCTCAAACAGTCGAGCTATTGACAAACTTTAGTGGTATCAATAAAAAGAAACAAACTTTTGGATCCAAACATTATTCTATAACCAAACCTGAAAAGAAAACTGAAAAATTGTCAGTCGAGAAAAATGATCTCTCTTACAATGCGTGCATTGGTAGGTATAAGTTACAATGGTAGGTATAAGTTTGTAAATAAAATAATACCATATTTCGACTAACGGACGATCCCTCATAATAAAAAAGTCTTAAAAACTATACCTGCAAAGCTTTTTTTAAATACAATATTGAATATATCCAAGAACTTGCTCTCTCCGAAGTTTTACAAGAAAACAATGATTCCCAGAAGACAAAACTCGATGCGAAACAAAACGACTTCCGACAACACGCTTCAGGTTAACCATTTACTTAAGGTGTCGAATGAATAATTTATTCAAACCCTCGTTCCGTTAATAATGACATCGGTTGATAGGGGAAGACTTATTGCCAGGAAGGTATAAACTTCGCGCCCAATAAATTGCTGATGTCAGCTATTAAATAACTTCGAAACCAATATTTTAGGGAAGGATAATATTGCATATTAAGTAATATACAATTACTACGTGCTACAGGCGCACTAAGTTTGTAGTAAGATAGATTAACTGAATCTTAATTATTTCAAATTTAACACATTATTTTCACATATAATATGGCTAAAGATGGTTAAAGAATGCTATGGCATTAATATATATCCCATCATTAAAGAATTACCTAAATCAAGAAGCTTTGATAATATTTTATGCTAATTGGGCATGTAAATTTATTTGTAAAAGACTCAATAAGTTTCCCTGAGTTGCCTATTTTATAATTTGCTTTGGGATTATATAAACGGATTTCTTCCGTTCGTAGCGTAGCGTAGATTTCTATCATTATTGTCTGTCTATATCAACTGATCATCTTATTCAAAATTATAACGGTCTCAAAAATCCTGATAAAAATTCCATCTATGTAACAACAAGACATTTCAGGATCTAAAGAACGTTCAACCTATCTATCGGAATACCTACTACGCTCCCCAGTTCATTTAAGACGAGGGTGGGGGTTCTATCGTCCGTGATTCAGACGCATAGATTCGCCGTTTTCATTGCTTTTACAGTGTGTGCAAAAGGGACCGCATAAGAATTGGCGGTGAGAGTGACAAAGACATAAATTTAAGGGTTGGGTTAGTTATTGAGGCACATGTTTCTGTAATAGACGAACTCGTACCTAGCGATAGCAAAGCGTGGGCGATCGTTACAAGTGATGCAAAGAAATTTGAGGGGTTGAACGCTGATGTGGTTGTACCAAATGTAAATCGTCAAAGGTTGAGAGAACATTTTAAAACTTATCGTATATGATGGGTATTCTATATGTGCGTAAACATTATCTGAAAATCAAAATAATTAGACATTACAATTCTACTATATAAATGCAGATTTGAACATTGAAAATAATATTAAACTTACCTATATTAAATAAATGTCAAGGGCAAAACATTAGCCAGCTTTGCCTTTATTGTTACATATACTTTCAGGTACCTAAACTCAGTATGTATGTCACGAAACCAAGCTAATGGGATAAAATACATGACCGCAGAATCCTTGATATGTTACCTAACTGAGTACGAAGCAACAGACAGAAAACCACACCTGATCAACCCCACCCTCCCTATCCACGTGTAAATTATTAACAATATCAACTTGGCGAATAGTTACACGAACAGCATTTTAATCAGTGTCCCAACTTCTTGATTAATGTGCCCCAAGACAATTTATCGTCGAAATTTTATTTATAATTGCGCTAGCTAAATTAAATGGCGGACGATTAGTCAATGTCAAGACGTAGGACCGCGACCCACGATTTGTCACCTCTCCCGAACCAGTTTAATTCGACGCTAATTGAGCCCGGAAGTTTGTTACCCCTGAACTTCGACAGCGTACCTGTTGTTAGTACGGCAATTTTCAACTTAGTAGTTACAGCGAGTAGTTTTGGAATTAGAGCAATTAATTCAAGTTTAACGGAAATTATTCATGCTATTCTAATGCAATTAAGACTAGAAGTCTGATATTAGTTTGCCAAATTGTTTATTGATTACACAAAATCCACGGCTAAACACAAAACAATAAACGAGACCAACAATACCTTGAAGAATCCGAACAGTAATAAAAATAAAGACAAAAGTGTCTTATCTTAAAAATTCAACGTTGCAATTCAGAGGGAAAAAAAAAAAATTAAAAATTAAAAACGTGTACAATCATCTAAACGCCGCACCTCGCCTCGCTTTATGAATGTTTGATTTGCAAAATGCTTCGTTAAGGCATTTTTTGAAAACTTCCTTCTCTTAATTAGTCAGGGAATAAACAAGTGGCACATTAGCTCTTGGAATAATTACAACGCGGCTGTATTTCGACCTCCGTTTGCTTTATTTTTTATCTGCATTACTTCCCTTCTGCGGTTTGCGGTGAAGAATTTAGAAGCATTTACGAAATTGGTTTGCATTGTAATGCAATTAAGTGATTATTATGACGCTATCGTGGTCTACCATTTCTCTTTCTATGCCTTCAATTTCAATGATGCCTTCATTTAAGTTTTATATTTCTACTTTATACCCTATCTTTTATATTTAGTGAAGTCATAATAAGGTTTGTCAGTGCTCAAATTTTCTAAAAATTGTATTATGTTTAGACGAGAAACAATTTACATTGGAAAAAGATTTCAAAGAACCAAATTAAAAGTATAAAACAGTTCATAATTGCGATTCCCGAGCCAAATGTTTCTAACTTTCCTTTCTGAGGCCCTCTGATTACTTTTTAAAAGGCTTTCCCGACTTAAACATTACAAAGAGACATCCCGAGTTCTTTAAGTCGACTTGTAATTGCGTGATTTCATCTGCCAGTCGCAGTTTGTTTTGATAATAGTAGAAAAATGTAAATAGGATTTGAAAAAGTATTCTTTTTTGACTTACATAACTTTAATAAGAATTACCAAGATACTAAGTAAGTAATAAATGAATCCATTTGAAGAAAATTATAATAGCAAATAATATAAAAAATAGTTTGTAACAACGCGGTTGAATACTAAAATAATCATTGCACATACACTAAAGATAAAAGTAAGATATTTATTTCTAACTTACAGTAATCCCAGACGACGAAAAACAAATAAAACTTGGTGTCCAATCTCTCAAAACCAATTCTTCGTACAAGATTCCAGTCTTAAAGTATTCCGTCCACACAACCTAAGGGGTGGAAATCTAAGCGGTCCATAAGGAACCCCTTGGACCTCCCGTCCAAGCAAGTGGTGGGGGGAGGGTGTCTGTCCCGGGGGAACTGAATCAAGGAGTGCTACGTGCCTCGAGTTTAATTAAGGACTCCGGAGAGTCTTGAGATACTTCGATTTTAGTGGCGTTTTCTTTTAATTCCTTAAACATACCCTTATAGACTTGGATTGCTATTGTTAGAGAGCTTTTTTGTAAATTGTCGTCTTTGTAGAAAGCTGTTATCCTTTTTAGCTTCGTCTCATCGTTTGTACTTTATGTACGTTAAATGGTTCAAATATAGTATAAGTATCGTTATATATTTTATTGTTATTATTACACTATCCTTCTTATTTGTTCAACAGTATAAATTATTCATATATACTATTAGGCATATATTTTATTTGTTCAGATTTATTTTATTCAGACTTCTTAAATATAAAAATCTTGATAATTAGTACAACTTTCTTCACTAACATGAATAATTCCAATCAATAAATCCTTTGTATTCCCCCGAAGAAAATTATCTGGTTTATCTACATAGTAGATCGTAGAAAATACTTCAGATTGTTTCCTATCTCACTTCGTTGAGGTTGAATTGAAACAAAATAAAAGAAAAATCTTGGCTAAAAAATGTGATATCAAAATAAGGCCGAGACCTGTTAACAACGTAACGAAACAAAGAGAGACGTTTCTCCAACAGATTTCTGCTTTATATTTTCTGCGATACACGTAACCTGATCTTGAATCTCACTGGGGATGATAACGGAGAAATCAGTTTCAAGATTTTTTCTCACGCGAAAAAAGTGACATCTGAATTTGTATGCGGGGTGGCTGTCCGTTTCGCTCCCATACAATATTAGGAGGTCCCGAGAGAGAGGGCTAATTAAATTAATGTCCTCAGCCCTCCTTTTCCCGCGTTTCGTTTCCAGTAATTCGACACCTGCATTGTTTCCACTTAGAGACTCGGTGTTATGTTGCTCCTTGCTTTGTGAGTCAGAAGTAATTTCCACGAGACAATCTTTCACTTAACAGTAATCAGGATCCAGCAAAGGTCTTTAAATCAATAAAATGCTAGCTGACATGTTAGACGCGATGCTTCCTTACGGTTTAGTACATTTCAGTTAATTTTGCGTATCTGTATTCTAATAACTTCTGGTTTTTATTTAAGTATTAAAGTGTAGAGGATATCTATAATATGTATAGTTTCTTATAAGATGAAGGCTAAAATATTTTAGTTATATCTAATTAATGGCTTTTAAGCTTGTCAAAAGCACCCCTAATATGAATAACTACATAAAGTACCTAATGTCTTTCCTAAATGTAACAGTACCTGGCTTCATTTAAACAAATAGGTAATGAATTCTTAATATTTTTTTTTTTTTTTACTTAGGTTATTACATCAATATGTACTTGGTTAGTACCTAGGTACTCTCTAGATCTTTTATTTCTCGTCTCGTCATCAACGCTATCATGCCTCAAAGCAACTTCGACAAGACCAACTTTTGCTCGTCACTTTTTATCGCGCCCAAAACTCAATCGATCACCCTAACGAGTGATACCACTTAACTTCCAACTGCGGAGTAACCCATGTGCAACCCGAGCGCCGCGTGGTCGACGCACGCGCCACCTAATTCAATAAACACATTATCGCGATTAGCTACTGAGCCCCCCGTCGCGGCGGAATGACCCGAACGCCTCCGATCACCCCCGAGCGGCCACGAAGCACTCCCGAAGGGATACTGTCAGATTTGCTCGCATCGCTAATATTAATCATTAGTTCCTTATTCAAATTGACCGGTTGGGGTCGATTTTAAACTAAGATATTTTAACTGCAGGTTACGCCGCATTTG
>DWNK01000698.1:0-10795 GCA_018250315.1 Hyalothyrus neleus pemphigargyra | reverse complement strand
AATGAAGGAAAACATCGTGAGGAAATCTACATACATTCTAAAAAAATGTTCTCATTAACATATTATGGAGTCTACCAATCCACTCTTGGCTAGGTGGAGTGTAGCCATTTCATTCTCATTTTGAGAAAAGACCATAAGTGGGATAGTAATGAGCTAATGAGATGATAATTACGATGATGTTAAAAGTTGAGTGGTTTTCGGGCAATATTAAAAATAAAATCAGCCTAAAAAAGTTCTGATGTCACTCACAATACTCTCAGGCATCATAATCAATTGAAAAAACCCTAAATTATAATCCATTTTTCTTTCAGGATTAACTAAAAACTATTTAAATTAGATTTGTGACTTTTAAAAAATGGGGCTAAAAAAATTAGTTGCTATTCGAAACATTTATTGTATTCTGGCGTCGCTTAATAAAATCCACTTTTGTTACATCTGTTGTGTCCTTCTGTAGCAAGGTAATGTTTCTGTTATTTAAATTGAAAGGTTCTTTATGTGTAAATGTTATTATTAATTTTATATCCGTAATTCTAATTTTTTTTATTTAATAATTTTATTCCTACCATAAAATTTGTTGTAGAGTGTACGTAGAGACGTGAGGACGGTCAAATAAGCTTTGTAACGGAGGACAAAGTTCCAATAATTCATATTATTTATGAGTTTATGCTTCTGCCCTTGTCCGCGCTTGACCTTTTAATAACATTTTTTTGTGTTTGAAAATCTGTAATATTTTTGTCCTTGAGAGACTATCAATTAAGTTTTAAATATGTGAAGTTAAAAAATACGGAAGTCTTGTACACTATCAAGCACAAATCTTGTTTCAACAACA
This sequence comes from Hyalothyrus neleus pemphigargyra, assembly GCA_018250315.1. Lineage (NCBI taxonomy): Eukaryota > Metazoa > Arthropoda > Insecta > Lepidoptera > Hesperiidae > Hyalothyrus > Hyalothyrus neleus. The sequence goes on along the minus strand of DWNK01000698.1, from coordinate 9,966 downwards.
AATATTATATTTAAATTTTGCAATCCAAGATTTTAGGGGGTAAAGCTTTATACACTACCGTTCGTTGAGTATGTACATACATCTTAAAATTAATAAAAAAATGAGTAGATATTGATATTACCACAAGGAATTTATTATTGCGATTCAAATGTGAGGTATCCGTTGTAATTACTATTAGGTGACCGCCTTTCATCGGGAATGGCAATTATTGGTCGATTTTAGTTAGGACTGCTGTTTTGCAGAGAGTGACTATTTACTACCAGGTAGACCGTATGCTTCTTTACTACTTCAATACCATAAAAGAAACTAGTGATAAATATAAGACTTGAAACTTTTAACAAAGCATATGTAACTTTGAATTCGGCAAGTACAAAATAACATTTTGCCATACGATATTCTATTACCGGTTGTCCGGACTTGTATTCGTACATAAAATTCGAGTTACTGGGCAGGTCAAACGTATATACTCTGTGGGTTACGTAGCACGATACTTCAGCAATACTTCTCAACTTCAGTAATTTAATTTTATTTAGTTGACCCCGTTTTACACACTACTTTCTTTATAGCAAGTTAACCTTTTTCCTAAGTATTACGTAACGCAAGATGGCGTGGACTGTATGAAAGTTCATTAGAGTTAAGAAGTCTTAGCGTTACTGACAAAGGCTTCTCTGTGGGACTTATCCTCTATCCGCTGAAAGTGTGTTTAGTATGGTATCGTGTGCTAAGCAGTTATTGTGTGTAACCTTTATTTATATGTAAGTAATACTAGAGTTATCATAGATTCAACTGTTTAAATACATTGTACATTAGGTAATGTACATTAGGTTGCATGCAACGTATTACTCAATAGCATATAATATTTATATAAGCTTTAAGAACATAATGAACATTAATAAAACTTACTTGATGAACATCGGAATGAATTCTCTTGTATATTAAGGGCTCTCAAATCTTGGAATGAATATACGGTAAAGTTGAAGACGGTTAGAAGATTATTTGTAAAAAAATCAATAAATTAAAAGAATGCTGTAAAATAAAATGGTTAAATAAACTCGTAATTTGTAGATGAATTTCAGATAGTAGTAGAAATAAAATTTTATATACATAGAATGAAACCTAAAAAGATTGATTCATAGACCAATATATAATTGATATATATTGATAAATATATGGATTGATTGGTCAATGTCAATCATAAATTGAAAAAAAAAACTCTTATAAACCCTTGGTTTTTACTGACAACTACCCGTAAGTTAACTTCAATTTGTATTTTTTTTTTATTTGTCTATATCTATTTCGGTAGGACATTTTATAAAATACCCTTGTCAAACACAATGTAATCCAAAACTTACCAACGATTAACCTACGAATAAATATGAAAATGTCATTATGAAATATAAAAAAAAACATACAAATGAATATGGCAAGCAACTAGTTGTTAATATAATCTCACAGTAGATAGTCACTACAAATTGCTCCAAACAGCTGAAACAGTCTCGGGAGATATTAAATTATCAAGCGCTGGAGCAGAAGACTTCGTTCCAACAACTAGTTTCAATTTTGAACGCCTCTCGAGAACTCGTGATTGCCACACTATGGAAGTTCTTACATGTTCAATGAAGTTTCGAGTATTTTTAGGAAAATGGGTTACTCTAAGTCCATTAACAGGAAAGTTAATGGACTTAGAGTAACCTATTTTAGATCCAAGACTTAATATAATTTCGTGAACTTGAAAATTTTGTACTTGAAATTACTGAAATCGAGAATTTTAGATTTAAATTTCGACATTTGACTCTAATTTTTTGACTTATTTAGAAAGTCGTGTGGTTGACGTTCTCAGCCCATGAGACTTCAGAATAACAAAACGGCATGAAATTATGTTCGATTTCAAATATACAATTTGACACTTTACGAGTACTGTCTATTCTGGGAGGCTTCTATTATTCTATAAAATTGTAACCTCGCTATGACGATTCATCCTGGAAAGTGTTATTGATTACCTCAATGTTTGTGTTTGTGTTTGTGTTAATTTTCGTATTTTTCCTTTTGTCACTTTTAGGTTTTGACATTATTTTTCGTTTAATGTGTTACTTTTTTACCGTTTTTGGCAGAGCCGGTCAGCCTCTCCTTAGTATATAAGGAGGAAATAAACACTGTTGAATTTATAATTAAATTTTCAGCCGGCCGGAAATCTAATATAGCCAATATAATAATGGCTATGTACCTCGGGGCGTGTAGGCCCTCGGCAAAGCTCATTGCTACATTTTCTGATTAATCACTAATGAGCTAATTTGGGATAGCGACGAGTAAAGCGAAACTCTAAGCGCCTCTATTTATTTAGTTTATTACTCTTTGCCCTAATTGTTTAGCATTAACAATGATCACATTAGCATTTTCTAAGACATTTGTTGTTTGATTAAAAATGTATACTAAGATATAACTTTTAAAATGTCTCACTGTGGTAACTCAGACTGACACATTTTTAGACCAGAATACAAAAGTAAGCAATCAAAATTTTCTTGTGAGTTTCTTAGTAGGATTTACAAGAAACGAGTCCAAACAAAGAGAAGTGAAACAGTCCCAAAGGATATTAAATTATCAGGCGCCGGAGCAAAAGACTCAGTTCACGAACAACTAGTTTTCAATTTTGAACCCCTCTCGAGAGTTTGTGATGAAAGTTCTTTAATGTTAAATGAAGCTCTTCGAACCGACCTAAAGTTGGAGGCATATACTACTTATTACTAAAATTACTATGGTAAAAGATCATTCTAATGGCAGACATTGTAGTGTAAAAACGTAATATTGAAACGAAGAATTTGATTGCTTAATGTATTGGTTGTGACTAATATTGGCTATCTTAGGATTAAGTGACTCTGTCGCGCATGTAACAAAGTCTGATGTTGTTTTTTGTTGATGATATTATGATATTGTATGATCTCAAGATGCGCTTATACCGGCAATTTTCGGGCAATAATTGCCTGTCAACTGTAGAAGTCTATTAAGTGGATTAATCGGGCACAACTTTAATAAATTGGCGATTATTTTTCATATCCCTCAAACGACATGACGCTGTGTAGAGAAATATAGATTATCATAAAATACTCGATGTGGCCATGGCGTCATAATTGACTTTAATTGCCATAAGCGTCGTCGCGCTATCGAAGTTAACTTCTTACCATGCCTTATCATTATCTTGTCTTATTGTCAATACCGTACACTTGTTAACCGATTTATTTTTATAACGTTGGAGTTTTCAAATACTACTCTCAAAGTAATACTGTCCCAAAATTGTAAAGAAAAATCGTATAAACATGTATGTTTTCACGGTTTTCAATCCATAGGTTTATAATGTATCCGAAGAATCAATAAGAATCAATCGCTTTCCCTCTAAAAAGAAGAAAAGTGCTCGTTGAAAAGATGTGAATCGCTTACAAAAATATAATATTGAATGAACTATTTTTTCTTGTGATCTTTCGGTACAATGTATTATGTAATTTCACATTGAACAATAACATTATTTGTGTATCACGATACATGATCGCGATTCTGTTTGTACGAGCACAATTTACGCACGTAACACCTCGTTACTGTAATACATTGTGCTATTAACAATACTGAAAATATCAACGAGGAAATGCTTAAAACGTTTCAATAAACGTAATACACCTGCTGTTTGCCGAAAATTAATTCTTTATGAACGGACAAAATATTGCCGGAGTTGGACGAACACAAACAAAAATAAAAATATAAATTGTTTATTACTTGCGCTCGGGCGGACCTGTGCAAACAGCAAGTTAACAAGGAGGCTGGGTGATAATATTCATGGAAAATATATATTACTTTTGTCGTTGTAAGATGTGTTTTATTTTAATTTAAATGAAAACGCAAAGGAAAACACGGAAATTTAATAATAACTGAATCCTACTAGACACATGATTTCAAAAACATCAGATATGCCTTGGGTTTGAACCTGCACCTGCAGGCCTGGAAATGATGAAAACGTTCATTCACAACTTAACTAATTAATAATCAGGGATGTATTATTAACATATATTTGTATATTGCATGTCACATTCGCTATATGAATACCCACGTCACTCATCTGTCCGTCTTACGAGTTGATGGTACGCAGCTGTTGTGCTGTAATTGTTTAAATTTATTAGCCTGGGTTTGAATCTTGGTGAATGCTTATTAGATTACAGTGTCTGATGTAAGTTTGTTAGTAAACTACTCTAATAATTAATGTAGTGACCAATAATCAAATAAATTACCAAAAAATAAAGATTCTGGCTCGTTGGTCAAGTGGTTAGTGAACATCAACTCCGTTGCGCCGGAGGTCGTGGCTTCGATTTCCGCCCAAAACAAATATTTGTGTGATTTTCACGAGTAGGTATTTGTTCTGTAGAAATACTTATGTATGTTCATTAGTTTTCTGGTCACCATCATGGTCACCAATCTAATTGGATTGCTATGTGTGTACTTCTGTTCGTCATGAATTTGCATTAGTGACGGTTGTACCACATACCATCAAGTGCTTCTCGATTGCTATGTCAATATCAGGAATAAAGTTAAATGGAACTTAAATATCTAATTTGCTATTATCAGTTCGATATCGCATCCTCCATCTTAATTCATGTATAGATACGAACCCCTTGCGCTTTCAAGTGGCTTCTAATCCTTAAAACAATATATCTCCTTTTTAGCCTACCAACCCTCCTGTATCAGTCGGTGACAATCGGAACGTTTAATATTTGAGGGCAAACAATTAAATGATTAATGAACCCGCTGTCTATCTTGGCCTTCACAAAGCAATGGGTGGGTGGGTTAAGACGGTCAACCTTCAGATGGGTGTTGTTAAGTTAAAGTATTTGAAGAATTCATGATGGTTATATTGGCCGTAGCCCAAAGTATTTAGCATTCTAAGTAATCGTTTAAAGCACCGATCAGTCTTCATATCTCAGAAAATCGCTATGCGCTTATCACAAATCGCTTTATTCAAAGGCTCAATTAAGTGGCTATTAATGAAAATATTACGAGCAGTTACAGGCCGCCGGCGAACGGGGAACGTTGAACGTTTCCTTATTATTTTATTATACTGATAATAATAACTGGCTTTCTAGGGAGAAAGGGATTACTGAACAATTATATCTTAGTTACATAGTAGGTAAAAAGAGCGATAGAAATAATCCTAGTAACTATATTTTTATGATATTGAAATGCGAAGCAGTCCACGGCAATACATGTTATCTACTCATATACATCATTGTAACATCATTATATACACCATTGGTAACTATGATTATGACGCACATGACTATGATGCACTCTTCATAAAGAAGTCAGACAGTAATCGCACGTTTCCACCGAAACCCAAGAATTAAGTAGTTCACGCTGAAAATGCTTGTGGTGCCTGGTGATAAATTATCTATACAGGCTGACTGATAATTCACTTGCGATATGGATACAGGACACTCAGTGCTTGATTCTTGTTGGAAATATCTAATATTTTTTTACATATTTGTCCAGTAATAACAATAATTGTAGACACTTATACGGCACGAAGTATTTTAGCGGTCAGCTGATCGAGCGAGTGGCACGGCGGGACATTGACACCGGCCGACACAAAGATAAAACTCGATTTCAATGACCGCTTGCAATAACTCAACAAAGTTGCCGAACGGTTACGTAAATATCCATTATTTGGAAATTTAAGATTTCTGTAAATAAATAAGCTAATTATTAATCGTTGTAAATTAGTACGATTCCATTTTTTTAATTACACTACCTATCGTTCAGTGAGTTGTTTGTGTCAGTTTTAACGAAATTCTCTAAATACCTATTTACCTTTTCCCTTCATACTTGAAGGGGAAATGGTTCATTCCTACCGTATCCACGCTTTGTATGAACTTTTGGATTAATTTAATTAAGTTTTAATTTTTCTTAATAGTTAATAGGTTTTTTGATTTATATGATTTTGTTTTTTTTTAATATTACATTAGACATGAATTATCAATTATCATATCTTCGAGTATCACAAGTGTTCAACCAACTAAACAGTGCAATGACCTTACAACTAACGCTCGGTCGCGCAACGTTATCGGCGAACGTCTTGTCTTTGTATTAAAAATTAAAGGCATATTACGATAACATTACATTTGTTTGCGAAATTTTGTAGGTAGCAAAAAATACTTGGATTACAGACAAGACCACAGAATACATATAGTACAAAACACGAAAACACTCTTTCTCCGCCCTAGTACCATAGATTCTCGGAATATCTCGAATTTTATTACAGTACGGATGTACGGATGAGCGGATCCGCTTGATTTGATTTGCTAAAGCCATCCATCGACAATAAAATCGATCAAATTGGATCGTATGGAGGTATTACCTATAGGTAGAGGGGTATTACCTAATAAGCTTACACGTCTTGGCGTATAACGCCCTAGCCGTATAGGACAAGTTATGATAAACAGTTTCGCATAATGTAAAGTGCTCCTTAAGTTACTCTTAACGTAAATATATAACGCAATTGTATAAAAAAAAAACCAAAATGTGTATAATAAAATTAATATAAAGTTAAAAACATAATATACTCATAAAATTTAATTATTAGCAATATTTGGAAATTTTATCGATTCAACCGAAGTTAAGTAAATCGATGTATCATATTTAACGAGTTGTTTTCCACTCATTTTTTGTTTTGAAAAACTTGTGCATCAACCTTAAACCTATTTTATATCGATATGGCGTTCTTATCAGACATTTCTTTAGAAAAATCTATCTAAACAAGTTGGTCCGAATTAACAAATTTATTTTATTGAACAGATTAAGGATTTATAAACACGGCGTAGAGGTAGTCCATACTAATATTATAAATGTGAAAGTAACTCTATCTGTCTGTTACGCTTTCACGGAAACTCCTGCTGGACCGAATGTCATGAAATTTAATATGGAGATAATTTGAAGTATGATGAACATAGGCTACTTTTTTCAAAAATCTACCCCTTTGAATCATTATATGAAGTTACTTTTAAGATTTACAAAATCATGTAGTTCACGCAGGCGGAGCCTATTTAAAATGTATGCAATTATTGAGAAGATTTTCCAGCCTTAATTTTTAGCGGAAACCCGGACCTAAGTTAACTCTACAGTTGGTGAGCACAGCTATCAATTGATTTTATAAATATTCCTATAACGTATAGACGAATAGCTTTGTAGGGCAGCGAGCATGCGCAAACGTGTGTTTTGCAACTCAGCGATCGATAGTCCACCATGGCAGAACACAAGTCACAAAAACCTGCGCGCGGCCGTTTCGTAACAAACATAAAACTGTTTAACGGTAACAACATACACAAACCTAGAATTAAAGTTACTTTGAGCATCACCTAGGCATATTTAAAGCTTTAAATATAATGAGTGACTGCTATAAAACAGAGCGGTCATATCATTTGGCAAAGCGAAAAAGTACAATCTTTATACAAGCTAGCGCTCGTCTTACTTACACAGCGAATGAATGAATAGCACAGCGAAATCACAACAATTACAACCTATTGACATAATTACACTTATTACGATAGGTTCGCACGCAAGGCGGATACATGTAGCAAGCGTTTGTAGTTTTCCTTAGATTTTCTTTTATTTCATACGTGACGTCTAGCGTGAAGAGAAAGGTGATCCGATCTTGCGAAGCAGCGGTCGCAGTGACGGCAACGGAATGGTTTAGCGCCCGTGTGTTTACGATAATGGCGTGTAAGCTCATCGGAGCGCGCGAAGCACCACATGCAGCCTTCCCAGGAGCACTTAAATGGCTTCTCACCGGTGTGAGTGCGCCTATGAGCTTTGAGATGCGAGCTTTTGGTATAGGACTTATCGCAAGCCGGATACTCGCAAAGGTGAACGTGGCGAGTGACTTGTGAGTTGGAGCTACGACGACGTCCGCGACAACGTATAGTTTGTGGGTCTGCTGGCTTTTGTTCAGTTTCAGAGTCACTGAGCGGCTCTGTTTTAATCGGCGTCAATTCGGGCATTGACAATGCGGTGGCTACAAGCGCCGAGAGAGAGAATTTTGGTTTATAGGTAGAATGTGGTGCGCTGAGATTCGGCGAGGTGTGATTAAATTCACGCTCAGGACTCATCCTTGACTTCGAGCGTAACCTTGAACCGAGAGCTTTCGGAGTTATCGGTCGCAATGGAGGCGGAAGGCTCTCCTTCGTCTTGACCCAGTCTTCTTCAAAAGGATCTTGCCCCTTTTCAAGCGGCTCACCAACGAGACACTGCTTTAGTTCGTAGCAAGTCTGTTGCCAGTACTCCTCCAACGTCAGCTCCCATCCGAAGCAGCCGGTATCCATCACGGTCTTCAACTCACGAAACAGGGTGACGCTTGGCAGCACAGCCATGCTTGTAGAGTCACATCACTCTTAATAATATCAAAAAAATACACGATTATACAGACCTCTTTTAAAAAACCTAGCTAATCATATAATTTAATTCGGAGTACTCGAATCGGAAATGTACATTAATAATATTACTCGCGCTGACAGTACTCCCATGTTCCTATTTTTGGTTCCAATTAATCCCATTATTAAATGTGTCACGCACACAAACACGTCTGAACTATGCAGCTGGCGTATTCTATTTGCCGAGTAACGAGAAGAGTTGTATATTTCGTATCTGATAAGCTGCTGGAATGAAACGGATGCTTGTAAGAGCGAGATAGCAATACACGACGTTCGGATTTCCCATACCCCGTCCATACGGTCCAATTTTATACACAATTTGACTAGATTGGCCATCAAATTGTATCGTATGGATTCAACTTATTGCCAGTAGTAGACTTTTCGTGTTGCAATGAAAACTGCATCGCAGTTGACGTATAACCAACAAGTGAGCATTGTACTCAAGTTTCGCGGCGGCTGGTATATTAGGATATATAGAGTAAAGATAGTAATTGTGTCTTATTATGTACATACCTTTAAGTGTACCTACATATTCAATACCTACAATAATAATATACTTAGATACCAACAGCATAATGTAAAGTGCTTTTTTATGATTCACCGACACTACTCATCAGGACGTACCTAAATAGCCAAATCTAACTACTAAGTATTCTACACTGTAATAGATTTTACTTACTTACTTACTTTATTACTACTGCACGAGATACATGGGGAGAGTAATCAACGTGCAAATGCAAAAGAATGTAATTTACGAGGCGAGCTACCAATTTCTGAACGGTGTACAAATAAGCTGTCATTGTCAGTGTTATCTTGTCAAATATCAAGTAAAAAAGAAATAGAAAAAAAAAAATTACTCCGTTTCAAATTTAGTTCAAAAGTTACTGAATGTATTATTATACTCTTTGTTCGAAACTTAGATAAATATAATTACGAGTATACACGCATTTTGCATTAAATTTTATGATTAGGCGTTTTGCAATAATTTTCATCGAATGTAAGAATTTTAAGTTTTTTAAGCATTACATTATAGTTTGTGGTTAGTTATTATAATTTTAGATAAGATAATAAATCTCTTGGAGCCTCCATGGCCTGACTATTTGGAGCTGCTTCGATGTCCCATTCAGCTGCACATAAATTATGAAAAAGAAACACTAAAGTACTCTTTCTTTTGCTTTTATGTACAAGCAATTACGTAGAAAACACCTGGGAACGTCCGATTTGATTGGCAAAACAAATTGGGTCCTGTGGAACCTTTTTGGCCAATTTTGTAGCTCAATTTGCCTGGATGGAAATATCATGGATGCATGCTAAGAGCATCTACAATGATGCAGACATGAACTCCTATGTGCTTAAATTATAATATAAATAATTGCTTTTAGTTTATTAAGAGCGTATAGCAGTGTAGTCATTTTTACACATGGCCGTTAAGTATCTATTTTAACTTATTAGTAACATATCACACCCCTAGATCAAAACTGTTTCAACTCAAAAAAAAAGCTATCGA
>DWNK01000697.1:0-10796 GCA_018250315.1 Hyalothyrus neleus pemphigargyra | reverse complement strand
GGCATCTTTGTGTACGATTTAAACAATGGCGATTACAGTAACTCAAAATAGGCATTTACGCTCAATAAAACTAAATGCTCTTTATGTAACTCCTCATATTAGTGTATAACCTGGCTATTGCAGATTATCTTTTATAATATTATCTTTCTGAATCAGTGCAGAAAATTATCTTAATTTACTGATATAAAGTATTTTTCTATTGCTATTTTCTATTTCTAAACCACACATCTAAATGAAATGAAACAAAAGTTACTATTAAAACGTTGTTCTATTTTTCTCTAGCTATAAGGGTTTTTGATGAACTACAATTTGTTGTTTCTAGTAATTTACAAATGGTTCTTAATTGCTAAGTATGTTTGTGAGACGGCGCCAGTGAGCATGGGAGACCTACCGCGGAATTCAATTAGTCCCGCTAAATACCTCGTAGACAAGGGCGTGTCACTATTGTTACCAGAAATATCAAATTACGTGGATATTCCATTTTTTTAAAAGATTTTTCGCAAGATGTTCTTTTTTTATCTATTTACACACCAGGTCGTTTTTTTATTATATTGAAGAATTATAATTATTTTAGTCTGTGGTCGACTTCAGATAGAATTGGGCAGCAGTGACCATTTCTATCTGAAGTCGACCACAGAGTAAAATATCGGCAATGTTATTTATAATTAGAACATTTTTATAAAGTCTACCATTCAGTCAATGTCCTATAAACATTTTTATTTGGCAGTTTCTAAAGATTTTCAAGGATAATCAGATAATAAAAATACAAAAATGGATTTTTGTTTTTATTTACTTCGAAGTCACAGACCGTTCAATTTTAATACGTTAGATTACACACACTTTTCGAGTTTCTGGTACGATAGTTACATGTAACGATCAAGCAAATGACAATTTAATTTGGGGTGAGTTCATCCCGGTAATGACTTGGGACTCGAACCTAAACCCCTTATGTATTAATTATCGACATCACTAATCACGGACTAAATATTGCTGTTATAAAAAGTAAGTTTTGATGCTTGGTTAGTGTATCATTGTCCTACTTTGCAAAGTAAAGATGGTCACACTACACTTTCTGTATGTGAACTTATCAAACAAAGTTCATGAATATCACAATTCAATTAATGGGCGCCCCGCGACCGTTTGTTCCACGTGGCTATTAAATTGAATTACGAATTTCAAATTGTAACGATTTTCAGGCACGCTCCATTTTATAGTCTGTAATTGAACGTCATTACGAATCGTTTTTTCTCTTTTGGACAAGACGGACAAACTAGGTAGATGTTTAGGTATAGTAATGCAACATTTAGGTACATAAATGTAATATTTTTAAATCTAAAGGAAAATGTAGGTACACTTAGTATTTGCCCCGAAAAGCGCGGACATGGATCGTAATCATCTGTGACCGACTTCAGATCAAGGGCAGATCCAGGGAGGAGGGGTCATGGGCTCTAGTTTCTTTTTTTTTGCGTAAGCCAGGCAAGAAGAGACAGGCGATCTCGCCTGGTATCCTGGTATCTACCAGAGGAGTCGCTAATGCTCGCCAGCTTTAAAGGGAAAAGGGACGGGATAGCTACAGTTTCTACAGTTAACGTTTTTTTGTCGTCGGCGATCTAACTTTGTGACCACAAAAACTGAATCTGCCTTTGCTCTTGTTCAGCATGGAGTCGGATACGGATATGGGTGGCACTCGGTGGCATTGACCACTTATCAAGTGGCCGGCATGCTCGTTTCCAACTCAATATCATAAAAAAATCGTATCTTCCCCAAAGCCGGCGTAGCCTTGAAGATTCATCTGGTGTTGCAAATGTCCATAGGCGACGGTGACTACTTACCGTTAGGATTTCCAGCTGGCTCTGTCACAATAAAAATATCCACGAAGAGATTTTCAAAATTTTATATTTCTTTTCAAAAGTATGCTATTCCTATTTTCGACTGACATGTAGAAATTTACACTCCTTGCGAGAATATCTCGGAAATTCTTAAACAATAACCCTCATTGCCCACAAATCAAGGACATTTACACCGTATTCAAAATGTCCTACAATTGTTTATACTCGACTTGTATGGCTGTTCCAGTATCTGACAAGCTCCTTCATCATTGTTGTTCACGCCTTTCCTCACCCAACAATGTTACTTTAATAAAAATATATTTTAGTATTTAACTACAACCAGATAAGGTTCATATTAAATGCAAGGGAAACTTGGTGATTTTTGGGACGCGATGCATGTGGGCTGGCGGTAACATTATCCATTACGACGTTCAAATTTCGAACGTTTATTTTTTCTAGAGAAATATTTTGTGGCCGCCAGCAAATGCTTTTTTAAACTTGTTTGAAATTAGAATTTGTTAAAAATAAAACTTATAAATAAAATTAATTAAGACTGTTCTTTATTTTAAAATTAATACATATAAAAAAACTATAATATATACAGTTTTTTTTTTACCCTTGACCTACTCATTCAATATAGACACTCCTAAAAGTCATTTATTGACATGTTTATTTCTCACTTACTTAACGCGATCGAAGCCGCGGGTAGAAGCTTCTGTTTAAATAAGATTTTATAATTGCGAAGTTACTTTTTAAATAAACATTTTATTACTAGGATAGCATAAAATGTTAAACGGCTTTTTCATCAATAATAATTATAAAACATTTCATTATTTCAATATTTAGATATTGCAATATGTAAGTTCGTTATAAACGACACGTTTCTTATAATAAAAGAAATAATAATTTAGTTGTTTGGAATGTGAGCGTCCTAAATGGGATTATTAACGGTTTTCGTCCATTAGCCCCTTATAGTGCGTCCGTGGCCCTTTAGTGCCAGTATTTTATCCACTTAGCAGTCTCAGTTGTCGTCTTAGTACCAAAACGGGAATGTAAGTCGGACTGAGGCAGTTAAACTACAATTATAGGAATTATAAACAATAAAATAACAAACGTTTCACGTTGCGGCCACCTTGTAAACTGTCATATGCGTTCCGTTCTACGGTACTTGTCCTATTAGCATTGTCTCTATGTTAAACTGAACGCAACGCTTTGAGCGTGATCTGGAACGCCTTTTGCGTACCATCTTGGTGGACCGTTACAAACTTAATTTTGCTCTTCATATTTTCAATTACAGCATTTTGCACCTTATTTTTTTAGGGATAGAATTCAACCTGCCAAGTTTATGGCAAATCGTGTTGGCAACGCGAAAGCACTTGTCATGTTATGTTTTATCGGACAAAAGGGCATGATTGTCTGCCCCTTTTCTTTGCAGCTTAATTACTAATGTTACTTTATTCGTATTGTTTAATGAATTGTAAGAATTTAATGCGACGCGTCTCGTTAGATTCAATAGTTCGATAAAGGTATGATTAAAGAAGTGAAAACCATTTAGCAAGTGATATGTGTCGCGCGGTGGTTGGTCTCGTGCTGTTAGCATGAAGATCGACCGATAAGAACTTGAAATTGTAGTCGCATTTTATATGTGTTATTTATAGCTTTGTTGAAGAGAAATATTGTTATCAGTTTAGACAGACACTTGGGATGAAAACGTAATTGTTATGGTTTTGACTGACTCTAGTTTTCATGTTTCTTCTAGACATAAGTATCTTTTGATAACCCGCCATTATGCCATGAGTACCGTCGGTCCCATCGTGTGACTGACTGGTCAGCGATCACCCTAAGACCAGAGACTACCGTTAGTAGTGTTACGGTAGTGCGCTTGACTGTCAGATTTTTTCTTACCGCCCACCCTTTTGCAGTGCTTCTACCGTTGTATCCTCGATTCCTGAAGCGTTGCTGCTTCCTGTGCGGCGTCATGGCTGTCGAGATTCGCAATTTGTTTTGAGGGTTGTAAACGTGCATTACCAAATTCATTTATGTTCGTTAGCGGCGCTAAGCATCAGGTAGACCGCTAGCCTCTTTGTTGGGTTTATACATAAAGAGAAAAAGTCACAAGAGAAGCTGTAGTAACATTACAAATAGCTTTACAATCAGGTGTACCAGCAATACTGATTAAGAAATGAAATATATTCGAACTGTTGAAGCAAAGGGCTTTATCTTGGGAATTAATTGGTTGTCAGTACATTCAAATGCTTAGGGCGAGTCGGATTTATCAAGTTCTTTGTTGCAAGTGTACTGCGTTTAACAAGTCTCTATTTATGGTCGTTTGTAACAAGCTGGCTAAATGACATCGGTTTCCGTAAAATAAAAGAATTTGTGTATATTGTATTGTTTTGGTCGACTACAATGGCAGCTAAATAATTCCATTTAGCTCTTGTGGTATTACTCGTATATACAGTGATAGTTTAGTAGTAAACACCTGTGATTCTCATTAATAATGCGCGTATTATACATTAAGACTTAAATTAACAGTGAAAGAAAACATCGCGAGGAAACATATATTTGCGAGTTGTGCTATGGGTTCCCAAAGGTATGTGAAGTAGACCAATCGGCATTTGGCCAGCGTGGTAAAGTATGGCCTGATCCTTCTCATTCTGAGGAAACCAGAGCTCAGAAGTGGGATAATAATGGTTTCATGATTATACATATATTTTTTCGCTGCTTAACGTATTTCAATACGCGGTACATATTTCAAGTATTTATGTTCAGTTTTGGCGCCAATACCGGTATTATTGTAACGATCCTTTTTGTGCCACCATATGAGGCAAAGGTGTTACGTTCCAAACATCCAATTTTATTGTCTTGTTGGAAATTGCGAGTCGAATTCCACGATGTCAATTATTAAAAAAACTGACTAATTGCACGAATTGTATTCGGTGTTCTGTTTTTTAAACACAATTGAAATTAACTTAATTAATTAAGACAATTTTATTTAAAGTCTAAAAACATTACAAGCACCTTTATAAGAGAATTATATAATTACAAACAAAAACTTAACAATACTTGTTAACTTTTTGTTTGAAATTATATAATACTCTTTATTTGCACATCGAATTAAAAAAGTAAACTATGTTTTTTTAGGTATAATGATCACTATATAAGTCATAAAATTATATGCCAATAATAATTAGCATATAATTTTATTTCTGTGATGCCCCCATAAATAAAAGTTGGCATTTTCAAGGTAACATCTGGTAATGTAAGATTTAAAGTGGTTGTAAGGTGGTCTTGACAATAATCATTACAGCTATTGCGAGGACAGTCGTAATATTATGGATAGTGATCTGATTTGGTCGTTAGTTAAAAAGGTCATAGGATTGTTTGTAAATTTTATGTCGCGTTTACATTTAAACATACTTACTTGTTTCAATGCACAGTATAATTAAAAAAAGAAGAATTTCGAATTAATTCTAGACATTTCACAGAAATGACATCTTATGTGCTAGAAAAGTAGAAGACGTTTATCTGGAATTAAGTTTTTATGCGTCTATTCCACATTTTGTTCGTCAGATTAAGCCTTACTGCTGCTCTCTACGTCTCTCTAGAGGGCACGAAATTCAAATAAATAAATCTAGTATTCTATATAAGGCTTATAACATGTTTCGAATGTAATATTCTGGATGGGAACACACTTGTTTTTTTCAATGGCCAACATAACTTACATCCTCTTTAGGTTTAAGTATTTTTATTCAAGTTAAAGAAATAAATATAAGTTCCTATGTGGGTACAAAAACGTCTATTTTTGTACCCACATTTGAATTTTATTTTATGCGTCTATTCCACATTTTGTCCATCAGATTTAGCCGCAATGGAACTCTTTAAGCTCTCTCTTGAAAACACAAAATCGTTATAAATAAATAGTACGCTACTGTCTACACACTCTCTAGAGAGTGTCGCTGAGTGTCGTAAGAAATGTTATCCGCGTAATATCAAGCGCAGATTTGACTGATGCGGTACAACACGGGATGGAACGAATTTCTTATACTTGATACTGATCTTAAAGGCGACCAATACGAATGGAACACCGGGTGTCCAAGGTGCAATTCCTTGCAGATGGTTTGACTGTAGTTGAGTCGAAATTACTAAGGTCGTAATTTGTTACAATTGATGTTAACGTTCCGTCATAGGCTGATGTTACGGTTGAGGACATTTTTGGTTTGATTCAATGTATAAAACAACCAGTGCATTAAATACCCAGTAGTTCTATTTAGATATTGTCAAAGAATTAGAACTTCTTATGAGGGCACGTAAGTGATAGACGTACTTTTGGAATTTTATTTTTATGCGTTTATTCCACATTTTGTCCTTCAGATTAAGCCTCACGGTGTCTTCCTACTTTCTACGCACTCTTTAGAGAGGGAATGTATTCAGTGGGCGATGTAAAGTGTAGGATCAGTGTCGCTGATTGTCGTAACGAATGTTATCCGAGGAATATCAAGCGCAGATTTGACTGATGCGGTCACGATCGGAACACGGGCTTTCAACGAATTTCTTATACATAAGACAGGTCAGTTTTACATCGGATTATGGTCAGTGGCCATTAATTAATTCCATAACGGGCTGTGGACTCGTTCCAACGATTTTGAATGACAAAATTGCTGCTCAGCGGAAGAGGGATTGACGGATGGTGTAATTGATCTTTGAAATATTATATTGCGGTCGATCGCTAACGATGTCGCCTTGTACTTTTAAGCGTTTCGTAGGAGAATAATGACTAACAATTAGTTATTATTACGTTCCTATTAGTTCGTAGAAAAATATTTTAAAATGTTTATTTCAAATTTGAATTCATTTATTTTGTATAGGCCTACGATGGCACTTATAAATTTTCATTTTTACATTTTTCTCCTTAATCTACAACCGGATCAGAACGCGACCACAACTGAGAAAAAACTCAGCGAACTTGTCTTTTTTCCATTCTTTTGAATATTTTGTCGTTGGATTATTACAAAATATCCGTTATGTATAGATTAATGATCGAAACTTTCGATTTTTGTTGCGTGATGTTGGACAAGCTAATAAATAAAAAGTGTCATTTATATTTTTTCTATTTCATTGCAAAGCATTCTGTTTACGCCGCTGAAATTAAACGTGATTTTTAAAATCGGTAAAATACTTATCTTATTATCCTCCCAATTTAGGAGATATTGATGGCTTTGCGTGCTTTTAATAGACTGATGTTCTGTTAAAGGCCCTGAAGGAACAGCACGAAGTAGTGGTGTCGCCGCAACTTTGAAGAGCAATCTAATTTTGATAGTGACAATTTAAAATTAATATTTTAAAATTTTAGGTATAATCGAGAGGCTAATGGATGAAGAAACTTTATTAAACATAACAAGCAAATAAAACATAACAACAACAATGAATCGTCTTCAATAAGTAGGTTTAAATCTTAGAAATAGTAAAGCCTTAATAAAAATTAAAACAAATGAAGCAAATAAAAAATTTACTCAAATACAAATTGAGAATAGTGTAAATTCATTTTATCTCATTCCTCAATTCACTCACTCGAAAAACTCTTACATACCTTAAATCGTATGGATTTTCTTGGCTGTAGAGTATGTCAGATTTAATTTTAAAGTGCCAGTATGGCGGTACATTTTTAAACGATTTTAGTTTAATAAAACAAACCTCGTCTCGTTGTTAGTCCTCTGACTGTGTTGGAACCCGTGATGTAAGTTCAATTAATTACTTCCAACAAAACCTGTTGGTCGATCTGTCGGTTATTTAACTGATGATATCTTTGCGGAGGAGTTTTATTAACTGTTTATGTTTAAATAACTGTTCCTACGCTGTTACTTTACCACAAACCACCTTGCTATCTCAACGGATCTGATCAGAAGCCAGCATTCCGAACCTAATTGCAGATAATACCTCAATACCACACGCAATGAACTTTTTGTCGGCTCCATCATTGAGGTGGCCTTATGTCCAGTATTTTAACATTTCTCTGTAAATAATAAGCGATCCTTCCATTATTGATTACTGAAGTTCAATATATTTTTACTATCAATTTGGCCGGTTACAATGGTTTGAAATTATACGCAAACTCTATGGTCGTATGGTTTATTACGGCTCGTGTAATTCTATATTCAATTAATCGATTTTGCGGTTATTAATTACGTTGTGTACTCGGGTTCTGTCGAAACAATCATTTGATCACTATCGCTTGCTTACACGAAAGGCTGAATGACGACGCCTCTACCTTTTCTAAGATTAATAATGGCGTCGCTGCTTACGTTTCGCGCGTAAACATCATAGCACGTAATAGTAATCGTGCGGAAAGTTCTAATTTCGAATGGATTACTGTGATTGGTTGCGTGAGGTGGGTGGGGCGGGAGAGTGGAGGCGCCAACCGACGTACTTACTGATGCGCGTAAATGGCGGTAGCTTACTTTTTACCATCCTTCATAAAGTAGACAAGTGGTAGGGATGGCGATAAATCAGAAAGCCAAACCACAAAAACCGAGAGATCGATGTTGTACATTTATGTAAATGACATTCATAAACTGATGACTTCTTATACTGTTTTCGCTTCATTTACAATAATTATTACTATTTTTTTTAATATTGCTAAGATAAGTGTTTTTAGAATTTTTCGAACATAATGCCAAAATAGAATCAAGCGAACCTTTCACACCTGAAACAAGATAATTATAAATGCGAATGTGCCTTTTTTTGTCACGCTTTTTGTAGATACTTTGCCAGAAAACAATACTGTTCCCGGTGGATGGAAAAATTAGTTTTATATGGTCGTCCGGCATATCAAGTCGGCCTTCCCGACATGAATAAAAGAGTTTGTAAATCCAAATGAGGAACGGTTAACTGCTAATATTACAAGGAGTGTGAATTTCTTAGATATAAAGGCTATTTTTAGATTATATTAAATTAATTTTTTCTTTCCCATTAAATTCTACTTTAGTCACTGGTTTAGTTAGAAGCTAGTTAAAATAATATAGATTTTTGGCTTAAAATATTTAACTAATCCATATAATAAATCCGAATAATCGATTCCAAATCCCATCCCTAATGCTGACATTTTGCTGGCGTGAACGAGATTCAATTGCGTATGCACGCCGCGGTAAAAAGTGATAAAGTCCCAGGTAATTACCAGTCAGCCTCCCGGATCGATCCTAATTACCTAGGAAGTGAGAAAAAGCGAGTAAGCTTGCAACAAGATCTACTATCTATTACAGATGTTTACGACATTGTTGTGGAAACGAGATATGGGGTTTAAAAGGGCACTTCCTAAGTTGTGACTGCGTAACAAATTGGTAAACATTTAAAGTCTTTTTTAATTAGAAAATAATATATGTGTGGATGTTTATCAGTTGTTATCAGACGACCAGAATCCAGAGACAAACAGTGACCAGAGCCAGAGCCTGTACTATGGTAACCATACCATAGTACAGGCTCTCTGGTTTGAGATGAGATGATAGTGTGTAAGGAGTCCAAAGATATAAATATTTATTTATAATTGCGCTCGGCTTTGCTTAACTTTGCGGATTGTTTACAATCTACACAAGCCGCGGGGCTATGAGCGCTTCCTAGGCATTCTAGAACCAGTTTAAATACGAATAGGCTTAGTAAACGTGTCGGCGTTGGATAACATGTTCTAGTTTTTTCATGGTAATTATTGGGCGCGCGATTTTATGTTTTTTGCTGTCATATACAGCCAGCCTGGATGCTGTACCAATGTGGTTAAACGTCAATTATTATTGATATTTCCTACCGGTCGTCGTGTGAGCATCAGTTTTGTGCTTCAAAATCAGGACATTCGTTTATACAAAAAAATATTCATATGCCTTTCTCTTCTTATTTTAATATCTCAATTTTTGTGTAACGCATAAAAGTATAGTGTGTCATCATTGCTTTTTAACTTTCTATGAAACAAAAGGTTTTTTTTTCAAAGTTCGGTAGCTTATTGGTTTCGATTCAATTTATAAATTTTGGTGAATGTTCAGCCGTGCTAGAGCGCATGTGTATTCTATTTGTATTAAAAGAAAACCGCCGGTCAAAATTGCATATATCTAACCATTAAAGACCGTAAATTTTTAACTTATATACCTTACCTTATATTACTGTGTAATTTATATGTACAAATAGAATATAAATTTATATACGAGTAGAATTATAATTTATAGTCCGTTTTATGAATTGTGATTGAATGTGAACAAA
Source organism: Hyalothyrus neleus pemphigargyra (assembly GCA_018250315.1). Taxonomy (NCBI): domain Eukaryota; kingdom Metazoa; phylum Arthropoda; class Insecta; order Lepidoptera; family Hesperiidae; genus Hyalothyrus; species Hyalothyrus neleus. The sequence goes on along the minus strand of DWNK01000697.1, from coordinate 726 downwards.
CCCTGAGGCGTATAAATCGTTAACGAGCGGCGTCCCATCACCATGACCGCGCGTTTAGCGTGACAGCCGTAAATGCGAGACATTTCATCATTGCCCGCGTTTCATATTATTTAGAGCTGGATTATCTAGATAGACCACTTTTTAGTGACTGAATCGAACTTTAGGAATATGCAATTCATGCTAAATATTTTATTACGCTGTGTAATCTCAAAACTCAAAATCAAAATTATTTATATGCACAATATGGGTACATAAAAAGTTATTCAAAATCTTTTAGTGCGCCATATTGAACTTCATGAGGTATGCAAATTTCTCAAATTTGTGTTCATTATATATGTAAATATTCCTCAAGAATTGGTACATAATTGTAAAATTTGCATGAACATTTATTAGGTACTTTAGAAGTAGGTACTAAGCGAGGAGCATACGGACGCGGATGACGACTTTGCTGTACACTATTTAAAGAATAAAATCGAAATATTTGTACAATTTGTAACATATTTTATTTATTAATGTGATTGAATCTCTAGGTCTCTAGGTCATATAAATCGCGAGTAGCTAACGAGTGTCCCGTCACTGTGACCGCGCGTTTAGCGTGACAGCCGCAAATGCGAGACATTTCATCATTGCCCGCATTTCATATTATTTAAAGCAATTATCTAAGAAGTACGTTTTTATTCGAACTTTTAGCGATTATTTTAACTGGTTATTTCTTTTAATATTTTA
>DWNK01000696.1:0-10807 GCA_018250315.1 Hyalothyrus neleus pemphigargyra | reverse complement strand
TTTATGGAACGAACGGTTCTGAAGTACAGTTCTAACAAAAATAACAAATCAATAATATTATTATTCACTATTAAAACCTTTATTTTTATTGTCACTTGTCGACTACAAATTAGGAAGGTGGTGGTAATCTCCCATCGTGTGAGTTCACTGGCTGGCGACCCCCCTCAGCCCGGAGTCTACCGTCAATAGCGACTTGCGTTCCGGTAGTGCGCCTGAGAGCGAGATTCCCTCTTAGCATGTCCTCGGTTCTCAAAGCTTCCTGTGAGCTCGGCGACACGAGACCGCACCTTGTATTGAAGGGATTTACGCTCGATATCCACACTACATGCTTCCGATCAAATCCGATCTATCCCTTCAAGGCAGGCGAGCATTGGTGACTCCTTTGGCGTTGTAAATGTTTATATCCGGTGGCGACTACTTACCACCAGGTAGCCCTCCTACATCGTCATCATCGTCGTCATAAATGTCCATCAACCTCCATGTTTTTCGCTAATGTCTATGAACGGCAGTTACCTCCCACTGAACATCAAATAGACATACTATACTACGCTAGTAAGTCTATGGAACACCATTTGTTGATTTTAATTATATTTAAAAATAAAATTGTACGAACGGGTCAAATAAAACACAAAATTATATACATCAATATTTTTTATTTTACATTGTTGTCTTTAATCAACTCGACTATTCTGAAGTTCATCAAAATATAAAAAAGACAAAACAAAATCATTTCACATATGAGATCTTTTACTTACTAAGATAAGAAAAAATTTACATATATTATTTTAATTATTGTGGAACTAAGAATTTCTTACGATTCATTAAAAAAAAGTTAATATATCGTTGCGGAGGGGGCTTTATCAGTTTACAAAATGTATTCGATTACTTTTCGAACATTACTATTATAATATTGATATTCTATAGAAAAAAGGTGTACAAAACATTTTTTTGTATTTTAACATAAATAAATATACGACTGTAAACAGCACTTGATAGAGAAGTTGGAATAGTTAATAGAACCTTATTTTCTTATCGTATCATAAGAGATAATTTTGTATGTCACAACATCGCCACGATCAGTTAGCAACCAATGAAGCCCTCTTCGCCGTACTAAACTGTATCCAATTGACACGTATCCACTGATCCTACCGTAACACCGCACATTGTCAAGTCTTATATTACATAATTCATTTTGTTATCAATTTACAAGGCATATTCATTCAACCAGTTGCGCTCGCAGTCCGCTAGTGCGGCACCAATATGAATGTTTCTGTTTTGATCCGGTCGTCGGTGTAGCTAGGAACAGACTCGAATGTTCTCGAACAATCCGGGAGGCGGACCAGAAATCATAAGTCAAACAAAGATAATATACGTGTCTAGACAGATGGGATACTAAAGATTTGCGCACGACAGGTATGTCTATCCACACTAATCATTTGGACTGTTTCAATTGTTCTGTTCCTTATCGCCATCTAGACATATACAAAACCTTTGTAGTCGAATAAACGCACAGACGACTGCGAACGCAACTTACTGCGACATCCTTTAAGTATAATCGTCATAAGATCACATTATAAGGCAAACAACAATCTTTAAAGCTAAACCTTTGATGAAAGGGGGGTGGATGGGAGGGGTCGAGCGAAAAACCGACAACGAAAGATCCGTGCAAAGGAGTAGAAAAATTATTCCGTCCACAATCCTCTGGAATGGGAATCATTTTAACACTAGAAATGGCCGTAGTAAAGATTTCGTTTCAAAAATAATTTTGGGTGAACATATTATTCAGACGCCTCACTAACTGTCCTATACGGATCCAACTAATAACTCCTATATTTGTACTTGGTGATATTAACGCGTATATATTAAAACGATAGACATAATAACCAAATACACTCTTAAAGGAAACCATACACTTTCCGATAATACAGTATATTGGCTCCATACGAATATTTTTGTTACTCCATACTTTATCATCAATCCAATACTGACCCACAACTGGGCTCGATTTCCTCTCAGAATTAGGCCAAATATTGTAATTATGACCACGATTATGGTACGGATTAGGAGTTCATTTGGTCATTAAGTCTAAATTAAACGGACGCCAAATAGATTGTGATTCGCTTCTGCACACAAAGCAGCGTATTAAACTGTATTCAACCTGAAAGTTCATTCATATTTACAATCGAAAGAGCGATGCGCAAATTTTGGACATTTTTTTTATTTACGAAAAAAGCAAAATATTATTAAAAATTATATTACAAACTAATTAATGAGAAAAATGTTACAAATTCATGACGCTTAAGTAAAATAAAACATTTTTTTTCAAACTGGAAGCATTCGTGTGACTGGAACAGTCTTAGCCAAACAAAACTTACACGATAAAACGTATAATCCATTTTGAATAGCTAGTCCCTTTGGGCCATTGAACTCTATATACGAATAAGGATTTTAGGACAATTTTAAGCGCCGTTATAAGTGTATCGGGAACTTAATTTAATTTTCGTAGCTTATATCCCTATTAGTTTCGTGAGAACTCACGAAAAATCAGCGCCAAAATCTTATCAATCAATCCGAACACTATAGTATTATATACATACAAATACAATAAACGTACAAGTGCTCTAGAAAATAATTAATATTTAAAATAAATAAACAATATATTGTTCCATTTAACGGGGTAACGTTAACTACGTTCCACTAGCAGTTTGCGTTGAACAGAAATAGCAATTTATATTTTAATATTCGTTTAAAAATGGAATAGCGTTTCAACTTCTTGCGTTATCATCGTCAAGTAGAATAATCTAGAATATATTTCCGGTATGTCAACCTTTCCAAAAAGACTAGCTATTATAAATAGATTATAAAACATGCGGCGCACCATCAAACATGTAGAGTGCGTTACAGAGATGATATTCCTTCTTTAAAACGATCAATCAATTTGATGATTAATATATGTCTCAAAATGACGAAACGATAAAATCTAGGAAAGACGATACTAAAAGTAAGTCTGAAGAACACGCATGCCAAATACAATAAACAGAAAAAAAAATTAAAACTATTTTGTAGGTATTGAAAAAAGGTAACATATTAGCATATAAGCTTATTCCACTTAATACCAAATTGACTCCATTAACATGGTATTAGTTGGACCACTCATGAACATCTTTGATACACTCCGGAAAAGAACAGCTTCTTACATGAATACGTATGATGTTATTAATATTTAAACTTGAAAACAGGCGGCTCAGGTGAATGACCTTTCGTATCGTTTCTCGTTGCTTTACACGCTTCATAATAACACAATTTTAAAATAGCTCAAGAATATTTCTCTCTGTAACACTCTATACCATCAACAAACCTGCAGAGCCCCGTAATAATAATGAATTTTATTATTTAATTTTAAATTTAGTCGCAATTTTCCAATTGCATTTCACGCGTCGATTCTATGACGTTCCTAACCTACTCTACGCCTATATTAACTTACTAACTTGTTTAATCCTATGCCCTTCATTCCTTTCATACGTCCACCATCACTTAACGTAACACATCACCTTCAACGAATCCACTAGTATAACATTGTTGTATAACATTGTTGTATAACATTGTTGTATAACATTGTTGTATAACATTGTTGTATAACATATACATATCGAGTAATAGTAATATTTTTGATGTACAAATATTTTCCTTCCATGGAATATTAAGATTATTTGAGAGTAATTGACCATAAGCAATATTTATTATATCACAATAATAATTATTTGTTATAATATTATTGTTACCACCATGCAGCTCTTTACAATCTTCTCAAATTTAAGTTTAAAATTTTAATATTTGAGTTAGGAACTTTTCATAAACAGTTTTTGAGGTAGAAACATACTGTGCGTTCAATTTTCTACCTTATGATATAATTCTAAAAATATCAACCGTTGGTAAAACGTTTAGATATAACTGTCCCAATGGTGGGTTGGGGATATTTTCTCAAATTTTAAGGATTGAAATATCTACCACGCCTATTATTATCGTGACTGATTTACTGTAGGATAAAACTTATCAGTACACTGAATGAATCCTAATTTCCTGAGAATAGAGCAAAATATGTGTAAACTCCCCTCAATTCTTGGACTGAGACCTCACAGATGTATTGTTTTTTTGTAAAAGGCGCACCAGTTCATTTCATCCGTCGACGTACCAACCAACCAAAATAAAAATAAAATATAAGACCTACGAATGTTACCTTCATTTGTAGGTTTTAATTTTTACATAACGTAACACGCACAGTAACGTAACACAGAGTAATAAGAAAAGGCAACGATTACAAACCCTTAACATATTATGTTTCTATTGGTATAAATCATACTGCCGTGCAAATTATCCCCCGTGTTTTCTATCGCCTGAACCAACAAGGCCGAGTGAAGGCTTGAATATGTGAATGGGGATGTGTAATACGAAAAATCAACTTTTGATAGCCGTCAGGGCAAGCAACGTGAGGAATGAAATTGACTTCGATATGGGGAAACAAATACCCGCTTGTTTAAACGACGCACCACATTTGTGGTTTGAGGGAAATTGACGAGAACATTGTGTTAATGTGAAGGGTAGAAAGATTTTATTTATAAGTTCTGGAGGGATAGGCTTTGTAGCTAGATAGGCCCAAGTAGAAAATAGACTTTTGGATGTATTAATAAGTGGGGAGACCATAGATCACTAAATTTCCTGAATCCTCGGTTTTCGGCTGTCATCCTCTGGTTGTCAGTAGCAGTTAGAGTTGTGTCTTCTGGCTTGAAGAGTGCAACACACTTACTTCGCGGAACGTATCTATCACATTTTCTGTTTAAATTTATATGAAATTTGTCATTAGGACCGAGTTGGTTACAGAAAGATATTAAATAAGGTTTATCTTATTTAACATCTAGATTTTATGTTTTTTTCTAAACATAATACAATCCAAATTTAATGATATGTTAACAAAATACCAAGCTTAACTTCAGCTCATTAAAGACGATAATATAAAAAAATCCTCCTAATAATTGGATTTACTGCGAAAAAGTTAATACTTTCCAACTCCCGGGAGTCTGACCGGTAGTGCTTTGTTACGGTTATGCAAAACCTATTACCGAATTCTTAGCTACACAAATTTAATAATCTTCCCTTATTAATTAGAAGAAGAAGATAATTTAAAAGAAAATGTTGCTACATTTTTTATGGAATTAAAATTCTAGGAAGCATGTAAAGTAACGTTTAATAAAATTTCGTCACGAAATGTATATATTGTTAAATGTACCGAATATGTACTTTTGATGATTTATTTAATACACACCTTTCTAGCAAAACGCAAATTCTAGCCCAAAATTGCTTTACGATAAAATTGGTGTGGCATTAGTACTACCCTGGCAATAACATAACTTTGATTGGCAAAAAACTAACTTTAAAAAAGTTACTCTCCAACTTGCATCTAACGTTTCGCAAGCTCGATAGAAATTGAACTCTGTAACTGTAACTAATAATCTGCAGTTAGTAACTAATGAATGTTTAGTTACTAGTTAGTAACTAATTAACGTTTCCATTCCCCAGTCGTGGGTAGAGTCACGAGCTCAGTAGTGGGCCATAAATAGGGTTGTAGCCAACTAGTTAGCGCTCAGTGACTAGTTGGTGGCTCACGTTTAGTTAATTTGACACAAATAGATGTATTTAACTTTCGGTTCCCTCGCCCACTGCCCACTAAATACATTACAACCTCCTCTACTCCTCCACTTCCTCTTATAATATATCATTTCCAAGACTCAGACAGGCAAAGCAGTCACAGTTCGTATCCAGTCCCTGACGGCAGGTATATAGCTGTAGACGCCAGGCATATTGGGCAGAGCACAGCCCACGCCGAATGAGACCAGTCCAATCAGTTTGCCTGCTACCACAGCCGGACCTCCGGAATCACCCTGCAAATATTTTTTTTTGATGACAATAGAGAATACAGAATCAGCTTTTATTAACTTTTACCCAGCTGTAAGGCCCAGATAGTGCTACTATGTTTGCTGCAGCGTGGTTGCCCACAAATGGTCACAAAAAGTTCTAGCACCTACAAAATGCAACAAACGACCAAGATAAGGGGTAACTTAGCGCGATGGACTTCTGCAACTAATTTTAAATAGAGAGTAAACTATTTAAAATCGGAACGTTGACTACAAACTTCAGTCCTGTTTGCGGTTGAAAGTCTGATGTCATTACATTACCTGGCAAGAATCTTTAGTGCCATTCAATAGTCCGACACAAAACATCCTGTCTGTGATGTTCTTGTAGCTGCCGTGGGCCAATTGTCTACAGTCACTGTCAGGGATGACAGGTATGAACACGCGACGGAGCACATCTTGCATTTTACTTTCCTGAAAAAATGTCGTACTATTTTAAGACTACTCTCCTTTCAAAGACTTAATATTATGATTATACTCTTCCCTAGTTTTACATGAGAGATGGGGGTGTGTTTCTGACGGGCTGTAGATATAATCGATCAGATCAGGCGATCAGAAAATAGCTACGATCATATTATACGCTTATATTATATGTATGAGTATAGACTGTGATAAAGTAGTATAAGGAGTAATCTTCTGGTGGTAAGGTTCCATCGTGTGACCAGACTGGCTAGCGACCACCTTCATCGTCGGGGTCGATCGTCAATAGCGACTCGTGTTCTGGTAGTACGCCTGACAGCCAAAGTTCCACTTTTCACCCTTCCCACGCTTGATTTTCATCGGCGTAGCATTGGTGACTCCTGTGGTGTTGCAAATGTTCATAGGCAGCGGTGACTCCTTACCATGAGCTTTCTCACCAGCCTCTTCGTTCGGCTTTACATTAAAAAAGAAATAAATAGATAATCAGAGATCAGATTTTACAAAGACATGATACGAAAAAGAACGACATCTTATCTACAACCAGACATATCTACATAGAAAAGTTTAGAGATATAATTTGCGCAGTTTGTTTTGTATAAATTGCAGACAAAAAGATAGGAAAACGATGAAGAGATATAATACTTACTTTATACTTCAAATGGCCCCATCCGCTAACAGACACCATGTCCCCAGTGCTGATATCGTTAAAGGTGCCTATCGCGATAGGTCTAGAGCTTGGAGTGACCGGCACAGGCCTCTCAAGCAGCAGGAGCTGGTAATCGTAGTCGTGGGAGTGCACCTTGGTGGTGTTCCAGAGGGGATGGAAGAAGTGGGCGCACACCGGGTAGGACAGCGCCTGGCTGCGGTACGTAGAGCCTACAAGGACGAAGTTATCTTTGTCTCTGGAAAAATACATTTGTTTAAAGACATATTTGAGGATCGAACCATAGTCGTTCTACTGAGGGCCACGCTAGAAATCACCAGAATCATGAGTCATGGCCCCTGTTTCATGAAGATTTTTACACGTTGACATTTAAAGAATATACGTGTAGGCCACGAACTGTTTGAACAGCATTCCTGGGTACTTCAGCTTCTGCGAAATTATAAGAATATTGCAAAAAATGGTGCCAAGATTGTTTGATTTAGAACCTAACAAGGACTATTCAATATTTAAGTTATTTTGAAGTATGAAGGGTACCATCCATGGTACCATCTTCATATCATGAAATCAAACACTTCATGGAACAAGAGTCATGCGCTCTGAAACTAAAGTAGACTAAAGTAGTAAAGTAGTAGTACCAACATATTTTATTTTTATTTTCGGTTCATAATAATGCATGCTATTGGGTAAACAGTGGCACAACGGATATAATTGACTTTTGATTCGATGAATGTGCCTCTGGGTAAAAACCCAATGGCTTAAGGTGAACTGCAAATCCTTTCGTTTCAGGTACGTAAAGCTACAAAACAAAAGAAAACGCTTCATTTAGAGTTAATGGTCGTTAAAAAACTGTTCTCCTCGGTTCCGGCAAGTTATTAACGGCTCATAAAAACCGTGATTAAATTTTGAACACTGGAATGAGATTGAATTAAAAAATATTTCGAATTTGGTTCTAGCCCTATTAAATTTAATTTGATACGGTTGGAATTGACTTATTAACCGACTTCAAAAAGGAGGTTATCATGATATTTAATTGATTACTGTCGCCCATAAACATTTATATCTTAAATCTGTTTTTAATATTATGTAGAGAGGAATGATTTGGTTTCAACATATACATAAATAAAAATGATTTACCTTATGTATAAAATTCTAACAAACTTTAAAACAGTAGAAATTAAGAAGCACTTTCGAAACGAAAGCGAAAGTGAAAAAGTGGTAGACATATAAAGGAAGTCAGTCTACTTACTTACAATGAGCCGCAGTTATCACCCACTCCGGGGCGATGAGACTTCCGCCGCAGTACAGACCATACATCACTTGGTATGGGACCTCTTTTATCGACGCAAATTTGCCTCCTACAATTCTCCATTGCGGCTGCAGAAGATACATTTATACGCTTTTATTAGCTTCATCTGTGTGTACATCGACATATATTACATACAAAAAGTAGTAGTCTTTAAAAGTTTTTATTTCATTTCACCTGTCTGTAATTAAATCTTGTAAGTTAAATTCGATCCATTTTCTTTTATCCTAGATGAAATTATACACGTTGGTTATGTTCTGATGATGATGATTCCTTTTTATGATAATGACCTGATTCTATATCCAGGATCGCATAACATAATGAAAAATGGAAAATATTATTACAATAGGTTTTACCTCTAATTAAAGCGAGTGAAATCACGGGGTACAGCAAGTAATATTATAAACGTTTCATTCCAAATTGCTCAGAAGTTTCGACATCTGTAATCGACTCCAAGGAACAAAGGCAAGTGGAAAAGTGATTACAATCTTACACTAAAGTTCTTCGGGCCGACATCATCATCATCAAAATGCCGGTCGAGGTGATCGGCTGTGAGAGTCTCGTGGTAGTACAGGTAGTTGCGCGGCGGAACAATCCTCGTCACAAAGATCCGGTAGTAGTTTGTGACGCAGCTGGGGTTCAGCCGGACATTTGTTATTCCTGGATAAAAATATTATTAACAGTTTAATTTAGTTTCGAGTTAATATTTCTAACCAACTATAAAAAAGGTAGTTAAAAATAAGATCTGTTCTTTTTTGGGTTACGTCATGTACCATTTTACTTTACACAACCATTTTACTCACAGATTTTTGGATTAAAAATTAGACAATAAAAGAGGATGCTGCCATTAAGTCACTGCTGCTCGTGGGCATTTGTTATACTCCATTTGTTTTTACTTTTTATGTATAAGCTTAACGAAGTGTAAGGCGAGTTAGCTGATGGTAAGTAATCACCGCCGCCTATGAACATTGGTAATACTAGGGGAGTCGCCTATGGTCGCCGGCTTTGAAAAGAAAAGGGATGAAATAAGATAGGAAGGATCCTATCTTATTTCATCCCTTTTCCTTTCAAAGCCCAAAAGAGGGGAAACTCTGGTTATCAGTACCGGAACAATTCGCTACTGACGGTACACTCCGGCCTGAGGGTGGTCGCTAGCCAGTCAAGGTCACACGATGGGACCTTACCACCAGCAAGTTGTATTTGGCCCTTTAGGCCCCCGCGTGATCTCAATCTACGTCTGAGCGCATAACTTTAAAACTTTAAATAACTAGAATTTCATCCCTCCATTGACCACGTTCACGGCTTTCATTAGTCGATCCCAAATTATATATCAACCGAATTACCGAGTAATGTTAAAGCACTATAATTAACAAACCATCCTCTGAGTGTACTGTAACAACCAGCAACGCCATCATAGCCCAGGAGCCGGCCATCTCGCGCCGCTGCTCACCACTCACTACCGCATCACCAAATTACCAGTAATGCGGCATGCCGTTACCAATCGAACTCACACACTCTGATTAGAAATGTTTCCGAGTCTTCAAATCTTTAATGACGACCGTGTGATGCAGTGGTTATCACACTGGTTTGACGCACAAAGCATCCCAGGTTCGATTCCCAGTCAGATTAAAATCTAAATGATGAGTGTAGATGTCCTTGATTTTCCATGTAACCCACGTAAACGTTACAAGGAATCTTAGAGGGACTATATTTAAGTCTAAAAACGTTTTTAATAATGACTCTTTACCGAAAACAAAAATGTATCAGCATCTATAGGAGAATATACAGCTACAAAGTTTCAGTGGAAGAAGGGTTTTTTAAGTTTTATATTGGGTATACACGACTAGTCATTTTGCTATATGTAAAATGACTAAAACTAAAGCGCTTTGAAGTCGTCCGTCTGTCACCGACCACGGAGATTATTTATAGCTCTATCTATTTTTAGCTTATATTATACTATTACTTATCAGATCCGCCCATAAAATTATGACTATGAACAATGTTCTAACCTTTATTTTATATTTTTTATCTCGAAAAAGTCTCTGTTGAAAAATTTAACCTAGATATTTTTTACAGCATAAAACCTAGGGAAGAGGCAGGCGTCGGCGAAAGCGTAACTACCTATTTACCTAAGACCTAAATTCTACAAAAACGTCAGTGTCAGGGAGGAAGTTTTATACAATTCCGTTTTTCTCTCAACAAAATAACCGCCCTTTAGGTCGAATTATTGTCATAGGAACTGATTAATGATTTACGAATGAGAAGTTTGCTATCACCAAAAGATAAGGCCCTTCAGGGCGTTTAGCCCTAAAACTATTATAACAATAGTATGCAAATTTTAGACGTTTCCACAGTTCGAGACGTTACGTCAAAGTCAACTTTATCTTTAAGTGTTAATTAATTTATAATGTACATGATTTAGAAAAATCAAAGGAGGCCTGGACTCCGTCACCC
>DWNK01000695.1:0-10809 GCA_018250315.1 Hyalothyrus neleus pemphigargyra | reverse complement strand
CGAACATTACACGTTCATACAGATTCTTGTTGAATTACATATATATCACTATTCCTCATGTATATAATTATATAATATTATGTAAAAAAGTTATGTTGGGTCATGCCATTTGACAGACTTCTAGAAACAGTATATTGAATACATACTTTGTAAGTATTTAATAAAAAATATTTACATTTATATGTCTATATCCTTGTAGCGAAAATTTACATATGGTAGATTTTTCAAGTAACATAAGATTACACATTGAGATCCGATTGATTCCTGCTAAAAACTAGTCGCCTAATCTGTATTGTAGAACTTCAATTGATTTTCATTTGGACGGTGACCAGTGTAAGACAAGTATAGATTTAAGATAACGAATGCTAAAGCTTAATTAAGCATCGAGAGGAGTGCTAATTTGAAACCCAGTTTGTTTGAAAAGTTGGAAACGTTATTGTGGTAAGGCGTGTATATAAGCGCCATCTATCGTATTTCTATGTAGAGCCTGACATTCCACTAGTATAATGTGCACGCAATATTTACTGTGTTGATACAAAGGTGTACGACACACGTAAACTGTGTACGACACAGCTAATCTACTTTATGAAAAATAGTTTTTGTCGCTCACTGCACACTGAAATATTTTCTTATACTTTATATAAATCTATCGACCATTTATCAATAGAAGACTGTCAAAGGAATTCTGCCCTTCATAACATGAAATGTCGTTAGCGTTAAACCTATATACATACATAATTCATAAAAACAAATTAGATTTTATTTACTCATTTTGCACCAATGTGCAATGTTGTAATTCCTACGTATTTGCGACATGGCCTGGTGTTTATGATTGCTTTTCTAAAATTATTGAATAGTGTTTCTTAGGTTATGTTCTTTTTATATTTTAATCACTAAGAAGTTTTTAACCTTAGCCTAAAATTATAATTATTTTGTTTCATTGGTATGTAAAATGAATCTCATACTAGGCTCATTATTTTCTCAACTGCCAATGTTTTGAGTTTTTTTTTCAAACTATGTCTACTTGTCGTTGACAGTTATATTTTTGTATGTTGCTAGACAATTTATTTTGCTAGCGGTGTTGCCATTCTGTCCATTTTATAAATAGTTGTATGTGGATAATAAAGTGGACTATGATTTCGCATTTTAAGATATTTAAATACTGGATTGTATAGTGTACACCATTTTGTGGTATCGATAAATAGAAGCTATCATGAATTTGTCTCTTTTCTTACACAAATTAATCCTTTTATTTATCTCTATAATTTGTTTTGCATAACTTTGAAAAAGAGCGGCAAAGTGTAGGCCAGTCCGACACAAAAGGTTCCGAACCACTATACACTATTATTTACACTACAATTAAAAAAAGGCCAGACAAGTGCAAGTAAAAAATATTTAATTTTTATTTGTTTTACATTGCGAGGTGTGCATCGAACCACTTGCAAATAGGCGAATGACACATTTTGCGAATAGGATCATTTGCGACACCGTTTAGATTTGCAATTGGGACCATTTGCACTGAAAAAAACTACATGGGAATATGAAGGTAATGCTTGCTGTTGTGAATACAATCATTTTACTCAATTTCATATAACTTCACAAATCGTTGCCAAATTAATTTCAAAAATGTAGAAAGCTCGTAAAAAAAACACGTAATATTTAGAATAGTTTATTGATTTTAATTTTTTTCTTAAATATAATGAAAACACTAGTAAATGGCATTTTTATCACAAGATTAAACCTAAAGCCATTAATATTACGTACTTAACCAATGAAATGCATTTATGAACGCTTCATTCGAAAGTAGAAATCAACAGAAAATAAATGTAATATTGTAACACTTTAAATAATTTACATGTGAGTACATAACAATTGTGCAAGCAGTAACGTAAAATAAATGAAATTATCACATTAAAGTGAAGTAATTTGTACTATAACTAAGTTCCTACATATGAATATAACTTATTTTCTAGATAATATTTACAAAATTGTACAAATTTATGGCTTTTATTACTAGGGACCTTTCACTATCACCTGTTAAACTTTCTAGAAGATAACACCATGAGCCCTAGACGTTGCGCAAGGGCGATTGACAGGCTTCACATAATTATCTTTCAGAATATTACATGCAACTGGCAGACGTAATCTACATCGATGTCGTCACTTCACCGATAAAATAAGTGCTCATAATACTCCAAATTATTTTTTTATTGCTTGTGGTAATCTCATTCAATTTCAATTTAATAGAAATTCTGTTAAATTGGTGTATTTAAAAATGCAAAGATCTTCATAGTTTATCAGCAAACTGTGAAACAAGTCCAAGCTTCCTACACTTTAGAAGTAAATTACGTGTGAATTTTATTTACAAGTAAAATACAAATAAAAACCAAAGTACACTACACTTTCTCGAAATAACTTTTTTTTGTTTACTCAATGTATACACCACATTGATGACGGCGATTCCTCTTATTTACTGTGGTGTTCTTAATTAATTTCTTACCTTTAAATAACCTCATATTACAAGTTTTCAATATTTTAAGTGATATACAATTTTCTCATAATTATTTCAAGTGACATACCATTTTCTTTTTTAAATTAACATAATTTGTGACAGTTGCTATCGCTACATAACTTAATAATTTATTGTAGAATATCCATGATTACAAGAGTATTAAAATATAAAACGCTCACAGCGTCCATAATATTAATCTCTAATTAATATGAAAAATCTTATTATATCAAAATAGTTTACTCTTTCAATAGATGCCTAATAGCTAAAGATACTCAAATCGTACGCAAAATGTAAAAAAATATGGCATATATATTTATATTATTTGTGAAAGTTTGTAAAAACGAACGAATATAGCTGACTATACTATACTATACCTGGATAAGAATATAAGATTTTATCCTGGTAAAAGGTCTCTATAAGATTGTATGTTATACTTATTCGCAGTGGAAAAATGAAAAGGCGTACAAAACAATGCAATGCAATTAATAGATCTTTCAAGCTCTAGTTCTATAGCAATATTAATTGGCTATAATAATAGCTTCTACAAGCGGCTCCTATGCTAAACTCTATGCATTATTGATTGTTACTGTGATGTTATCTAGATTTAGTACTTTTCTATAACAGCCGGTGCGATGTTTGAGTACAGCGTACGTTTGCCTAAAATTATAGCCAATAGACAGCGACATCAATCGAAAAAATACGACGATCATCAAACTGAAGAACCATGCACGTGAGTAGTTGAGTGCTCTACGTCGAACCGGTCAATAAGAAGTTTCGTATCGGCTGTTATACATTCGGAGAACGTACAAAAATCATATTAGTTATATCTACAAATCATTTATTGCTTCAATAATGCTTAAAACCTTTTATAATACATTCCATGTAAACAGTGTTTGTTTAATATTAAACTTAAAAAAATATTTTATCATATTTATAATTGAATTTAGTATGTGTCCTTACAAGCTTGCACAGTATGATTAATATTTACTATTTAGTGGTAAATTGAATGGGTAGTTTATGGTAGCCAATGTTCAGTGCTTGTGCTCAAAAGAAATGCTTGTGCTAAGCATTTCTTTTTGAAATCATTCATAAAATGGTAATGTTCCTTGCAAACTTATCAATTACGTTACAAAGTTACATATTTTTACACTACCATTTTAGTGTTTATATTTTATTATGAGCTATGCTGCGAGCAATAAAGAAATAAGTTTGGGATATCACGTGTCCATGGTTTTCTGCTATTTGTGGCAAACGCAGCAGTGTCTATGGTTCATTAGAATATCAGAAGATCGACTAGACCTAAAAAAACTTTTACACTTGATGACTTAATTTTTATACTTGTATATTTCAAAGTTGCCTTAATGAAAGGGTAAATAAAAAATTCTTACATTACAGCACCTTATTCTATAGCAAAACTTAACTAAAGACTAATACTTTTGACTGTCCGTCGTGGACGGTTAACTCAATCGCATAAACATAGGCAAGTATTTTGGGTGTCCATTGTCCAATTTATTCCCACTAGTAACATCGACTGGTACCGCTGCTGTTGGCTCTTATGAGAAGTTTTATTCCGTGATAAAGAAACTGCTATCTATATTGTTATTTTTTGTTATTTAAAGAAAGCACTTTGCAATCTCATTTTCACTGTCATTCCATATGACCCGTCAATTTCAGTTTAACTTCCTCAGACCTTTGCCTTGAATGAAAAGTTCATTACCTTATCTCCTTACCTAACTTTTTCTTTTAAAACGGACACCCTGATATTTCTTAACTAGAGTTATTCCAATATTTGTTTTTTTTTAATCATTACTATTTCTTACCCCAAAATTATATCCTGTCTGCACAATACAATTTACCTGTCACAATAAATTGTATATTGTTGTATTAGGACAGTGGCCACACAGTACAGTTTGATTGACAATATAGTCAAATTGTATATAATATGGGCTCTTATACACTAGAAATAAATAGAAAATACACTAGAAATTATAAACCAATTCGTTTTTGTAAATTCAATGGGTCCATAATAATTGTGTTCGAATTACATCTCACCATAAAACTATTTTTAGTGACTGTATTTCTCACGTGAATGCAATTTAGAATCTAAAAATCGAAATATTCGAATCTCATTTAATTACTAAATGACGATAAAGGAGATCGCTCACATCGACTTGTAGCGATACAGTCGCAAAAAGGAAGAAAGAAATGCTACAGAAGGCCATAGTAGCGGTGTAGAATAAGTCATCGTAGTCGACCTCCCTTAAACTGGAGTTACTGTATTATTCTTAGCGTAGATTGAGCAGTTTAAGGTGCATATCGCTCGTTTGGATAACGCGTCTCTAGTACATAATATGAAAAAAAGATACAAGAGAATATGAACCTTTTTCGTTTTCCTTTAAGGTCGAATTTAATACGTGGGTCTTCGGAGTGACGTTTCTGTAATAACTACTAATTTCTATTCTGTGGTAATAGTTTTTCAAGAGAGTACTTAATTAAAAGTCTTTTAGTTTTCAAAACCTCATCTTTGGAAGTTTTTACTTCACAATTTTATTGAGGTCCTAATTATGGAAAAAATGTAATATTAAAGTTATTCAGAGATAATTTGGCAAAGGAATGTGAAACATGTTTAGTCCCGTTAAATAAGAAAGGTCACTAATTCACTAAATGTAGGTTTTTAGGAAATAAGACATTGTTCATCCAGACAAGCGATAGAGCAGCGTACATTTGCATAAACATACTTAAGCACGAAAAGGCATTTATATTTAACATTTTATTTATTTGTATAGATTATTTGAATTCTTTGGCAGATTTTCTGTACAGAAGTTAATGCTAGTTTCTTTATTAAACTGTTTAATCGGAGGGAAGGCAGTCAGTCCCGTTTGTTATTGATACATTTAGATAGCAGTTGTTGAACATTATCGGAGGCCTTATGGGCAGTTTGAAGGCTAACAGACTGGTTGGCCAGTAAGTATCACCGCACTCGAGGATTCGATACGAGTAAATACGAGTTAGTACTCGATACTTTTCTTTTGATACAAAGTAATTTTAATATCGTATGAATTCATTTGATACTAAAATTCCAAAAAAACCCTTAATGATATAATAATGATGTGACTAAAAAAATTAAGGCTGGAATTCATGTAAAAATTTCGATATGAGTAAGAATTGATACTTTGGAGTATTCATATTAGTAGCGATTATTGAATACTACTCGTATCGATACTTTGGTGGTATCGAAACATCCCTAATGCGCACTGGGGTATGCTGTAGGCTTTTCCCACTTGTGGGGAGACCCGAGCTCATCAGTGGGCTTGTTTGACTAAGATAACCGTGGTCTGATGTTGGACACGACTGGACGACAGATTAACGGTATTTACAATGATTAAGTTATAAGTATGAGCTAGTTGTATCGGCCGAGTTTGGTATAAAGTATTTACATCGGCCAAGTTATTCGTAAGGTATTTATATGGTTATTCAATGCCCATACCAAATAAACTTGATTTTTTTTGTATTGTATATTGTATCTACGATATTGTTTCCATGTACCTATTTTGATGTATTAGATTTTTTTGGCCAAATTATCCGAAATAATGTATTCATTGATATGGATTACTTGGCCAATTTATCCACAGTAATAACCCATACCAAACATACCAAGTATCTTTTTGCATTGAACTTAGATTACAAGGACGCCTCAAAACACCTACGACATGCTTCCATACACGTAAAACCAGTTCCAGTCTACAAAATCACAGTAAAATGTACTGTGATTTTGTAGACAATTCTGGCCAACTTATCCAAAATAGTGCGTCATGACAGCCATGACAGCGATGCCAGAGATGAGAGCCGCGAGGTGTTTGAGTGATTCCTTCTTATCTTCCTCTCGGAGCAAATCCGGTAACACGGTGACCAACGCGATGTGCAGGAACCCGCCCGCGGTGAAAGGCGCTATCCAGGATGTTTTCGCTTCTGAAATTTGAATAGTAATAGATATTAGGTTTTTTATTTCGCCCCTGTATTTTTAATGTGGTGATAGATATTACGTTTTTATGTAAGCTGATGGCAAGGTCCCTGAATGGCTAGCGACCACCTTCAAGCCGAGTCTACCATCAATAGCTAGCTTTTGTGTTCCGCTAGTTCGCCTCTTCCCATTCTTCCTATCTCATCCAATCACTTTTCCTCATGCGGCGGTGATTATTTACCATCAGGTAGCACATCTGCCTTAAGTTAAGACATTAAAAAAAAGCGTCGATATGAATAATGCTTTTTTATTTCATAAATGTAGCAAGCATGTATTCTACATCAATAAAACATGAAATAATCTGTTACCGATAGCGTTCCTCGCGCCACTGCATATGACAGCGGTCATGGCGCCGACCAGGCCCGCTGAAGCCGTCGCCTGTGAACATTTTTCAAAACGAATATCTTATTTGCTGTATTTACATAAAATACATATTATGTTTCTAATGGGTTTGCGGTAGTGCGCCCGAGACAGATTTGCTGTTCCTACCCTTCCTATCCTATTGCGGTGCCTCTGTCGGCGTATCCTCGGGTCTGTAGGTTCTCAAAGCGTTGCTGCTTTCTATGCGCTCGGCATTACGATATCCGCATATTGTTCCGAAGAGTATGGACAATGGACATGCATCGTAAATCCTATCTTTCCTTTCGAAGCTAGCGACACCTCTGGCCTTGCAAACGCATAGACGGCGACCATCAGCTAGTCATACTGCCTCTTCGTTAGGTTTATACATATAAATCTTGTTTGTATAATTATGTATGTTTTACCATAGTACAGGCTCTGCCTCTCTCTCTACTTGATCAGATGACCGTGTGTAAATTGTCCAAAGATATTGAATATATCCATAAATTTAATCAGTTCAAAATATGCAGCAAAACGTTACTAACCAATTGTGCTTTAGCTGCTTCCCACCGAGAGAATCCACTTTTAAGCAGAATAGCGAAATCGCCCACCTCGTGAGGAATTTCGTGCACTGGAACAATACAAATACGTTTTCAATACTGAAAATACATTTAAAAAATAAAATGAGACATTTTTTTATAGTTAAAACGATCATTTAGAATATTACATAGTGAAATTTAATTGGCTCGGGTAATCTCGTTTTTTTTTTTTGTAATTTTAGTGATAAATGTTATTCCATATACTATAACGTAAGAACACTATGGTGAAAAAACAGTAACGATTCACACGTTATCTCATACCTTACGCGTTAGCAATACACCATGTATTGCTAACGCGTGAAGCAATATATTACCGACGGTAAAAATGCCTTGAGCTTTGTAAATTAATTATTTTTTATATGAGCCTGATACCCTGAGCTCAACGACAGTGTCATAAAAAGTGAGGCAGGGGTACTAACCGAGTATAGCAAAGGTAGTGAGTAACCCGACGCGGAAGCCGACGAGGAAGGATCCGCCCACCGCCAGCCCGTGGGTGAAGTTGTCGATGGAGTTCGCCATCAGGTTCAGGTACCCTGCCACCTGGGAAGAAACATATGTTATTTTTATGGTTCCGCACTTCAAAAACGGAACGCTTATAGGATGACAGATACGACAAACGTACAAACACACAGTCCAGACGGACGGACAACGAAGTTTTTTATGTTTCCCAGTTACTAATGTCTGTCTGTCTATCCATCTGTTCGTCATAAAGCTGTATATTTTGAATCATAATAGCTTCTTGAAAATAGAAACATGTGAATAACACAGAATATGTATTATTACAAATAATAAGAATTTAACAAAGTTATAAGTGATACCTCAATTTTCAAAAAAAAAGCTTAGAAAAAAAATTCTTCAGCAGCGTGGAACCTTTAGTGAACCCATATAATACATAAACTGATTACATGTCAAAAACACACCAACATTAAACTGCAAATATATCTTTATTCGCACAAATCAATCAATTTATTTCATATTACGGTCGAATTTCGAGTAATCATGAGTACTAACGTTCTTCTTATCGGACTTCTCCTTGCTGGCGGTGAGCGCCTTCTCCTTCGCCTCCCGCAGCAGGCAGCGCCCCATCCAGCGGTTGCCCTTGCTGCACCGCACTGCGCCGGGGCCGGCCGCCGCCGCGCTGCAGCAACTGGCATCGCCTGGGGAATTTAAAAGAAAAAATAATCTCCACCTACACACACTTCACTAGCAATGTGACGCAAAAACCAAAAACAATGAGCCCAAACTCGAGGGGTTCGCTAGTGACCATTGAAGAGTTCCGTTATCCATATCCAGGATGCATCATCAGACTCTCAACCAGTGTATTCTATTCCAAATATTAACATTCAAAAGCAGAGATACCTAGAATTTAAATAAAGTCCTTATTTAAATCCAGCATGGAACAACACCACTTAATGGTACTAGACTTTTTCATACTGATATTTCTTGATTTGAATCATCTACATTCAGGGCACATCGTTGATCGCAATTTACAATATATGGTAATGGTACAATTGTACAAAGATATAAAAACTGTAACAGACTGTTTGTCAGTAATTTGTCAATCATGTACTGTCTACTGGACCGATTATGGTAAAAGTAAGCATGGGAATAGTTTAAACCCCTTCGTAAAATATAGCATATTTTTAAATCACTATCACTAACTTATTAAATACAAGCTCTGTTAAAGCCATTTATTGACGTTTTAATTTTGCAATAGCTTGTTAGCTAAAAATACCTAACTAACCTTTAGTGTTGTTATTGAACACACACGTATCATACAGCTGCTTTGCGGTGACCGTCCCATTGCCACAAATCCCCTCGCCCTGCTGCTTCCCCCGATTCTTCCTCTCCACTTGCAGCAACTTCTCTATTTCTTCTATCTCTATCTGTTTTATTGAGCCGTTGGATTCAGGCTCATCATGGTCTTCGGCAGCTGCGAAGAGCTTCTCCACTATAATGAAGACGAGCATCCCGAATAGACACCAAAGACCGCATTTCATTGAGACGTGTTCGCCTTCTGGAATAAAAAGTGTATATCGTATTATAATCATCAACCCATTATCATTTCACTGTTCATTGACGAAATATGTAATAGGTTCGACCAGAGGAAACATTTTTAGAACTAATTTAATCACGATATCAACTTCAATGTACAGCAAGTGAAAATTACTTTGGAAATCATTTCGAAACATTGGTATCCGCCTGGAATTCGAACTCGAACCCTCAGAGTGAGACCGCAATTCTTAACCATTGTGTTATTACTTCCTTCTTATTTGATTTAATAGTAAATCTATTAATTTATTACAAATAGACTACTGAGGCTTATCACAGGACAAGGAGAATTCAAACACGAATACAGTTTGTGAAAGAGATCATGTTTATCAGCATACATATTTGAAAATATCGTGGTATAACAGACGATGTATAGTCATAAATCATAAAAGAGATTAAAAACAGATTATATAAAGGGCTCCCGGAATAAGTCTATATAACCAGGGTTAACATCTATAATTTATAAAGAAAATATATATTCAATATTGATGCGCGTCTTTTGTAGAACCTTCAGAATACTTCAGAAGAAAATTCATTCTAAATCTCCGACTTTTCCGGGGTTGGACTCTGGACTAACTGATAGTAAATATTCAGCCTTTTAGAAGAGCGCTATATTTTAGAGGGACGTCACACATCATTCCATCACATTACAAATATTTGTGTGAGAACGGGTATTTGTTCTGTGTCTGGGTGTTAATTATCTACATACTTGCTGATTTAATTACCTGCACTACTCTCGCCTTATTGACACCATATAACATATCAGTCGTAATTTTTTCTTATCTTTACGCAATCCAGAGATAGTATTGTTTTTGTTTTCATCAGTTTGGGCATCCTCAAATATTCTAGCATGATTGACATGGATAAAAAATCCTGCAGAAAATTCTTTCACTACAAGGCTACATACTCAAATATTCTAGCATGGTTGACCTGGATAATAATCCCTGTAGAAAATTCTTTCACTACAAGATTAGCAACCCTATATTATATTAAGGTCGAGAATTATATTATTTAATTGGATTCGAAGAATAAACATGTTAATTAGTTTATATAATGATAACACACAACAAGCTTATGTAAAGTGTGCAACTGGAACATTTCTTAGGATTATTGTAAAAAAAAAGTTATGTGAAATTTTAGTTTACAGTATCATCGACCCACTTTTGAGTACCTATGGTTCACACTGGTGAGTACCTATGGGATATTTAATTATTTATTTATTTATTTACAACCAAAAATAACTTATCATAACAGGTTAAAAACCCAAAGCGATAGTTTGGCCTAAT